>BRDA01000450.1:15488-27796 GCA_036984385.1 Crenuchus spilurus
AGCCTAACCAATCGATGAACTTAAACTAAACACGTTTTGTTTTGCAAATAAACGAACTAAATATGCTGAAGAATCTATTTATTGGAGAAAAAAATTGTAAAATAAAAAAATGTTAAAAATAAAGAAAAAGATTTTTGGCCTACGGCCCCCTTGCAGTACGTCTGCGGCCCACAGGTTGAAAACCACTGTGTTAGATATTGTGTGACTTATTGTACAGCCTATGTTGTACTGTTGTGTTAAAAGACTTACTGTTGTGTTAACTGACTTACCTTCATGCTGGACTGCTCGGTTAAAATGTAGTTTGAGATGACTCCTAAGTTTAGTGGCTGGTGTTGGCTTATAATACTCTATGGAGCAAAACGGGCAATGATATTTGTCGCAGCATGTGTCACATCGCTCATATATTGGCAACGATCTTCCTTCTTGTATGGAAATATGCATTGCAACACATATAACCGTCACAAACCTCCTTTAACATTTGCAGTTTACATGTGTTTACCGCCCATGCGCTGCCACAAGCGTGAAACTGCTGGCGTAAATCCGTGGCTCTGCAGTCAGATCATTCTCCGTAGGGCCCGCACTGGTAGGGCAGCCTGTAGTCACATGACTACAGGCTGCCCTACAGAGAGCACGGAGAGCAGCGTCTTAAAGGAACATGAACATAGCTGACAAAAACTCTTTTCATTTTTTAAAGACACCGAAAATACAGATATGGGCAAAATGACGTCGGTTATTTTCATAAATTTCGGTATCAGAAAATTTTCGGTTTATCACCCAGGCCTATATACTGTCCTTTTTCTGATGACACAATCTACACACAAATTACTTTCAGTTTCTCTTTCTCTCTTAATCTCTCACTCACTGTCTTGCACACATTGGTTTTCTGATGCATCCACACAAGCTGCCTTCCAATATCTAGTCATGTCCCTAGAGAGAGAAAGATGCATCTGAGGCACTGACATGGTGACTGTTTTAGTCCTGAAACTGGATCTGGAAGTAAACAAATAATTATTTAACAGATGCCATTATGTAGATACAGAAATTACTATTTAATTTTTTTCTTTCTTTCCAAGATATCATTATCATATTTGCCAAGGAGCACTGGTGCTGCTGATATCTAACATGTGCAATGTATACTACAAATGTTTTAATCCCTCCTCATTTTCAGTGGTACTGAGATGTTTGTTGAACAGTCATAAGGGCTGGTTGACATTTTCGTCTTCCTCATGATCATTACACAGAAAAGTAATTACACTGATGAGACATTCACCTAGAGATTCACCTATAGGTTATGAAAATATCCCGCCTATAGTTTTAATGCAGAGTGTTCAACCTTGTTTCAAAAAATATTGGGAAACTGTGCAAATGTTAATAAAAACTGAATGTAAAGATGACATTCGAACTCTAATATTAAATTTACCAAATGTTGATTTTGAGCCGACCCCTCAAAACTAATTAGCTTAATTTGTGTTGTTTTGTCCTATTAACCTGGCAAACATATCTTAAAGGTGTTGAGTATTTTTATTTTATTTATTTTATTTTATTGAGGAGGTCAATACAAACAGCAAAACAATAGCAGGAAGACCGTCAATTAGTCGAGTAACTTGAATAATTTGATTACACAAAAAAATGTCAGAGACAAATTCTTAGCCTCGAGGCTTTGTTTAATTCACGTCATCAAAGTTTGTCTACTTACTTTAAATGCAGCATGATTTATTTTGCTCTCTGTGTAAAACGCCAAAAATGTCTAAAGTGTCTAAAATAGACTGCAGGCCAAATTGCAAAACACCGGTTTACAAGTCGCTGTTTGAGGGAGTGACAGTGGTGACAGCCAATCACACATTATCAAGAAATGGCAGAGCCAATCAATGAGCTTGTGGGTGGTCTAAAGGGAAACAGACTTCAGATTGAGCAGCTTGGATTTCCGCTTGGTCCTAGTGCTCACCATTTAATACAGTGTAACATTGTTTTTGGATGGTAAAATCTGCATTAGACCAAAACTGCCTTTTGAAAAGTCCCCTGCCCCCCAACCCCACACCAAATTACATCGGGGCACATGAAACCGCAGCATGAGGATGAAACAGCCACATGGGCTCCAGAGCCGTGGATTGCTGACCCCTGATCTAGGCTGTATTGCAAGCTTTTGGGGAACAACCTCCTTCCCTCTGTTAGAGCTTTGAAGATGGGTCGTGGCTGGGTCTTCCAACATGACAATGACCCAAAGCACACAGCCAGGATAACCAAGGAGTGGCTCTGTAAGAACCATATCAAGGTTCTGGAGTGGCCTAGCCAGTCTCCAGACCTAAACCCTATAGAAAATCTTTGGAGGGAGCTCAAACTCCGTGTTTCTCAGCGACAGCCCAGAAACCTGGCTGATCTGGAGAAGATCTGTGTGGAGGAATGGGCCACAATCCCTGCTGCAGTGTGTGCAAACCTGGTGAAAAACTACAGGAAACGTTTGACCTCTGTAAAGGCTACTGTACCAAATATTAACATTGATTTTCACAGGTGTTCAAATACTTATTTACAGCAGTAACACACAAATAAATTATTAAAAAATCATACATTGTGATTTCTGGATTTTTTCTTTTAGATTATGTCTCTCACAGTGGACATGCACCTAAGATGAACATTTCAGACCCCTCCATGACGGAGAACTTGCAAATTCTCAGGATGTTCAAATACTTATTTTCCTCACTGTTCATGTTTTTGTCTAGCTCTCTTCAGGATATCAACACAATCCTTTTAGCAGTGCAGCCTTGCAATAATATGACGTGGTGATTTGCCCTGTCTCAGTTCAGACATCAAGGAGCGATAAGCTCTGTCCACCAGTGGAGTTTTATCCAGCACTAAATTTTATCCACCTATCCAGCCACTTTTCACAAACTCAGAAACACCTGAGGTGTTCAGCAAGAGGGATTCCCCCTCAGGAACACCAACAATCCAAATATTTTGACGGCGAGATCTCGACTTGAAGTTGTCACATTGTGCATCCAGTTTACTCAGTTCTTTGCTTAAGAACTCAACATTAACTTGCAGCACCACCACATTGTCGATGCTCATCAGGACCCACCAGACACATGTCTACTCCATGTTGAGTAATCTCTACCGTGGACAGGTCAGATCTACAGAAAGGCCAGTCCAGTACCTAGTTTCAGCTACATCCAAAATGGGCTGAAAAAATGTGGTTTAAAACACAGTGTATTGCCCAGCTTTCAAACAGGGAGATCACTGCAACAGCAGTTGAACTTGGGGATCAGGATTCAGAGCCACTTGGCTAGATCAGTAATCTGAGATATCAGCTTATAGATCTGTTTAGAAAGCATTATAATGTAGCATTAGATATCATAACATTTCATATAAATCCTTCTCTAGCCTATCTGTTTCATTTCCTGAATATCAGTGACATAAAAACTTAATTTTGCAGTAAAATGTGTTATTGTATTACCTTATATGTAGAGAACCCTTAAGTCCCATTGCCATGCTTATCTGACTTGTATGCTGTCTTGGTGCATTGTACCCAAACTCATATATACTCCTGACATTACTTGTATGTGTTACAAATATAAATACTGTGTATGTGGAGTGATTCATAACCGTATTTGTAATTAATGAAATAGGGGCTTGTCTTCCAGCCTCTACACATGAAATTACCGTACATTTACTTTTCTGCTTGCTTATTCACTAAAATTTGTGAATATTGATCAATTAATATCTGTGTATTTCCATAGGGTGAGTGTTGTTTTCCCACTGAGAAGTGAAACAGGACATAATCTTTTAATATGATTTACAAATGATGTACAATCCCAAATCAGAAAAAGTTGGAACAGTACAGGCCTGATATGTTATGGAGTTGTGTCCATGCCATTAGTTGGGGCAATTTACACTTTTGCAGTGGCAGCATCAATTCAGAAAAGTACATTGAGGTTTTAGAGTGACACATACTGCCTTCAGGACTGCATCTTTTCCAGGGGCATTCACACATTTTTCAACAAGACGGTGCAAAACCACATGCTGCACTCATTACAAAGGCATGGCTGTAGAAGAGTGCCACCCTGACCTGTTCCCAGTAGAGAATGTGTGGAGAATTTTTAAATGGAAAAAAAATTACTGTGCCAACATTTCTGATTTAGGCTTGCTCTAAAAATGCTGAAAATGAGTACATGATGATTTGAGACAGATCTTGTTAGTATTTAAATGTGTAAATGTAAGTTGAGATATAGTGGGGCTTGAAAGTTTGTGAACTCTTCAGAATTATCTATATTTTCACATGAATCATAAACACATTCATCGGCGTCCTAAAGGTAGATAAAGAGAACCAAATCAACAAATGATACAAAATATTCATTTGAGACCTGATCATTTATTTATTGAGGAAATTATTCAGTATTACATGTATGTGAACATTTGCTTTCAGAATCTGGTGTAACCCCCTTGTGCCGCAATAATTGCAGCTAAACATTTCCGATAATCATTGCTCAGTCCAACACATCAGCTTGGGGAACTTTTTAGCCCATTCAAGATCAATCTCCATACAAGACAGCTTCATATCAGTTATGTGAGGAGTTTCCTCCCATGAACTGCTGGCTTCCGCTTTTCCCACAACATTTCTATTGGATTAAGGTCAGGACTTTCACTTGGCCATTCCAAAACAAAACGTTAACTTTTTCTTTAACCATTCTTTGGTGTAATGACTTGTGTGCTTAGGGTTGTTGTCTTGCTGCATAACCCACTTTCTCTTGAACTCATGGACAGATGTCCTGACATTTTCCTTTAGAATTATCTGATTTAATTCACAATTCGTTGTTCCAACAATGGTGAAAAACCGTCCTGGCCCAGATGCAGCAAAACAGGCCCAAACCATGATACTACCACCACCATGTTTCACAAATGAGATGAGGTTTTTGGAATGCAGTGTTTTTCTTTATCCAAACATAGCACTTCTCACTAAAACTATTTTGGTATAACTCTATTTTGATTTAATCTGTCCACAAAGCATTGTTCCAATTGCCTTCTGGCCTGTCCATGTTTTGTCCATATTTAGCAAACTGCAGATGAGCCAGCAATGTTCTTTTTGGAGAGCAGTGGCTTTCTCCTTTTAACCCTGTCATGCACACCACTGTTGTTCAGTGTTCTCCTGATGGTGGACTCATGAACATTAACATTAGCCAATGTGAGAGAGGCCTTCAGTTGTTTAGAAGTTACTTTAGGTTCCTTTATGACTTCGCTGCTTATTACAGGTCTTGCTCTTGTCATGATCTTGGTTGGCCATCCTCTCTGGGGAGGGTAACAATGCATTAATGGTTCTGAATTTTCTCCATTTGTAAACAGTCTGTGTGACTGTGGATTGGTGAATCTAAACTCTTTAGATATGGTTTTGTTACCTTTTCCAGCCTGATGATGCTAAACAACTCCCTCTTTTTCTGAGGTCCTCAGAAATCTCTTTTGTTTGAATCATGATGCACTTCAGTACCTCAGGCTCAGTCATGTGTTCTGGGGAACAGCAATATTTCAATAATATTTAATAGTTTTAATAATTCTAGTAAAGAACTGAATACCATCCAAATTAAAATGTTTTATTTTTAGAAATTCAATTCATAACAAGGAATAACAAGCTTATTTAAAACGTATATTTAGTTGCTAAATATGTATGTTCTTTCTGCAGGTGCAGTTGCAGGTGCATCCGAACCTGTCAGCTAAAGAGGACGCCCTGCAGCACATAGAGGAACTCATACTGCAGCTACTGAACATGCTGTGTGTCAGCCAGCCCAGAACTGTTCCTGATGTGGAGGTACATGTACACACACTGACACACATACTTGTGGTTTTCTGTTGCACATAAAAGGGTGCACATCAATTTTATGACTTTTTTGACAGTTACCTTGTGTGTGTTGTTGTGTGTTTGCATCTGTGCAGGAGCGCATCCAGAAAACGTTCCCTTATCCCATAGATAAATGGGCAATGGCTGATGCTCAGTCAGCCATAGAGAAACGAAAACGCCGGAATCCATTGCTGCTTCCTGTGGACAAGATCCACCCTTTACTAAAGGTGTCATTCACAATACACACAGAGTGAAACAAAGCCTTAAAGTGTAGTAAGCTTGCATGTTGAGATGAGGCAGTTTTTTTCTTATTTTAAGAGAATAAACATGCACGCAGCAGAAGGAAACTAAAATATACTGTTTTTAAATGTTGTCGGTTGTATCTGTATTTACATTATTTATTCAGAGCACAACATAAGAATACCAAAATGTGAAGTCTTGTAAATGGTTTATTGACACACTTTTTTCATAGTTTGTACAGTAGTGATGTACTTAAACAATCATTATTGGTAACCAAAACATTTGATATGTCTATTGGGAATTTTGGGAAAAATTAATTGACTTTTACTGCTCGATTAGGCATTTATGTATGATGAGAACTTGGTTAACTGTTTGTATTCATCCCTAGTTAGTTAAAGAGCACATTGGTTATTTGCCCCATCTTCATGATTGATATTGTCACTCTGGATAAGTACATTTACCCAAATACATAAATGTATATGTAAGAATACAGTGCTTAGTGAAGCTGTTAGGTTTGACACCTCGCAGTGCTTACAAGTGGATGTATTTCTGCTGTGCTATGGCAGCTGCAGAGTGTTTACCAATAAATTCACTCACATGACACAGAATATGGACCACGTCTCAGTATATATATATGCAGTTTGGCACATATTGTATGTTCTCCTTCTCTTTTTGGATGGAACCAGTCGGTCCAGTCATTCTGTAAATTATTCAAGGAAGCACAAGTGGATCTGTTCAGTCCACTGGACACACTACACTGTCCCCTATGATTTTCACAGAGTGTACAGGACAGCTCCTTGGGCCAGGATGTCCTCACCCACAACTGGCTGAGAACTCTTTGTTTTTTAGGGATGCACCGAAATGAAAATTCTTGGCAGTTTCTGAACAAAATGAAACATTTGGCAGAATACCGAACACTTTTTTTTTTCATTTATATAAATCATAGAATTAGTTACTAAACTGTTTCTCAAAATAAGCCTTGTAGTTAGTTACGAATGAATGTTTGCTTTTTAATAAGTTGGTTTGACATCATTAGGTTTAATAACATGAGTTTAAGTGATCATTCTTTTATATTTGTATATCAAACAAGTGTTAGGAAAAATTACACAACAAGATGTATATAAAGATACAAGTATTGTTACATACGGCCAAACACCAAAAGGATAGTTAGGGTTTATTTTCAGCTGAATAATTTTGGTTACCAAATATTTGGTGCATACCTAATGTTTTTCTCTCTTTACTGCTCATTCCAGTCCATGGATATGGTGCATTTTAGTGCATTTTGCAGACCTTCTCTCTGAACGGGCAGCTGTGGTACCCACTGTCAGAATGGCTTTAGATATGTTGTGGCCATCAACAGCCTGATGGCAGCTGTCCTGTCTTTGGTTTTAAGTTGCTCAGGGCTCTAGACTTTTTTTTGCAATGGTTGCACTGGTGGGCCTAAAGTTTTTTTTCTTAGGTGCACCAGCACAAAAGTTAGGTGCACCCGAATTTTTGACTGCATCACGTTTAACACCACAATGTTACAGGTTCACTTTTTTTTTTAATTGCTGTCCATATAGGCAATATTGACTTGTAAATGATTAACTAACAATCTGGTCAACATAAATTTCTTTATTTGAAGCAAAATTCTACAAGAAAGGTAACTTACTGAAAAAGTGTTGGTGCTTAAAATGCTTCATTGAGCATGGTCTTCCCACACTCTTTACAATAAATGCAGTGCATTATCAGCTTTACTGTATCTTAGTCAGGGAAACTGGTCAAGCCACAGTCTTCGAAATGTATACACTTTCCCCCTTTTATTTTCAGTGGGTTCTGGCTCGGAGTCGATCGTATGTGGCTCATTATCTGATGTCGTCTCCAGACCGCGGCTCGACATAACCTGGGAGGTCGATGGCTCCGTGTCAGAGCACTGGTTATGATTTTCGGACAGATCAGGCCTTAACTTAACGTTCTTAACGAAAAAGTTGTCAATCGTTCTTTTCATCTTCTCTCATCATCCGCAGCTACATTCACGCTCAGGGTTGCCAGGTCCAGCAAAAATATCCAACCCAAAGTCCGTCTAAAACCCACCCTTCAGAAGCTTAAACTAGCCCAAAATATGTCTGTCACACGTTTGAAGCAAATGGCAAAACAACTGAGTGTACGACTTAGTATTTTGTTTATAGGAGATTTATCAGTCATTAACATTAACATTAGTGTTTATTAGTTCTTTTATAACAGTTATATATCCCAGTCAAGAACATTTAATAGTAACATAATTAGCAAAAAAAAGGAACTGACTTTTTCTTTTCACATTTGCAGTATTTGCAATATGCCCTTTTCTCATCATTAGGAACACTTTTAATCAATTCCATCAAACCTTTTTCTTTTTCCCAGACCTTGCAATACCCGTATTTCCCCCGTCTACCTGGCATATAAGCTAGCGACTGTCTTCTCTTCACCTTCTGTGTGTCTGTGTGTGTGTGTCTCTCTCTCTCTCTCTCTCTCTCATATGCTGCCTTCCTTACGTCATTTAGTTCTCTCTCTCTCTCTACCTCCTTATGTCGTTGTTCTCCTCGTTCTCGTAATTTTTAAAAGTAGCCCAAAAAACGTCCCACCACCACACTTGAATTTACACCCACGACCGGATTTTCAAACAAGCCAAATTTGGCGTGAAAACTGCGAACCTGGCAACCCTGCTCACCTCGCTCAGACCACGTCCATCTGGGTCCCGCCCTTCACTATCTGATTGGTGCTCTTCACTATCTCTGATTGGTTTAGACCACGATATGGGTCTAATATGTGTCTGTTGTTGAACCACAGGGAGACTTCAGAGTCGTGAAGACTTTTCTTCCCCTCGAACGGCTGGTTTGATTATTGTTCGCACTCTAGAGCCCTGTTGCTCTTGGGTACTCCTCGTGAAATTATTGGTACTTGTCATGCAATTCTAAGCACTGCCCTGGTGTAAGTATGAAACATCATTGGTTACATATGTCTTTGTGGTTGTGTGAATTATGAATGACCATCAAAGTTTCTGGTCACTCAGTGTAGTGAAAAAAGGCAAGTACCTAAGCAGAGCTTCACTTCTAAGCATTACCCTTGCTGTCATACGTAACCATCAAATTTTTTAATTCTTTGTTTGCTCATGTGAAGTTAAGTGAACCTAGAGATAAAATGTAAGTAGACAAACTGATTTTCTGTTTTCTGTCTCTAGGAGGTGTTGGGGTATAAAATAGACTACCATGTTTCTCTCTACATCGTCGCTGTGTTGGAATACATATCGGCTGACATTCTCAAACTAGCAGGAAACTATGTGGGCAATATTCGGCACTATGAAATAAGCCAGCAGGATATTAAAGTCTCCATGTGTGCAGACAAGGTAAGATTCTTTCTGCTTAAAATGTTGAATAAATTTACACACAGGGAGCCTTAAATCCTTTATGATAAATATTTCAACATTGATCTTTTTCAGTTTACAGTTTTATAATGATGGTGGTTTTTGAAATACATGCTTCTAAAATAAGACACAGCACCATGTTTTGGCTTCCATTGGGCCAAACTCTAATATACGTTACATATGAGAAGCATGTAGACACATCAATATCACAACTCTATGTGCTTGTTGAACATCTCATTCCCAATACAATAATATGGAATTGTTCCCCCTTTGCTGTTCTAAGAGACTCTGCTCCTTTGGGGAGTCTTTTAAATACATTTTGGAAAATGGCTACAGCCTAGTGCAGGGGTCGGCAACCTTTAGCACTCAAAGAGCCATTTGGACCGATTTCCACAGAAAAGAAAACACTGTGTGCTGCAAATGCTTTTTGACATCTAAAATGAAGATAACTATATTTTTATATATATATATATATATATATAAAATATATATAGTTTTACCTTTACACTTTGTGTAACAACTATAGTGTGTTGCTTATGAAATCCATGAAGTGCTTCAGAGAAAATTAAATTGTATTCATGTAATGAACATATTTGGAACATTTAGAACTCTTATCATCATTCTTTATACATTTTTATGGAGTAAGATCACTGTCAAAAATTCATACACCCACGAATAAAACCGTACACGTATGCATACGACTTAAATTATTATGGTTGCGTTTTCTTACTTACGAATACGACTGAAAAGTGAGCAAACGCTGACAAAAATGCATCATCGGACTTCTAGGCCAAATGTCTTTTCAGTTCAATATTTGTTTGAATTAAAGGTGTGCATGTTTCTCATTTAGTAATTAATTTGTTTTTTCTTGTGTGTTTTTGCAGGTATTGATGGACATGTTTGACCAGGAGGAGGTGGGATTGGTTTCGCAGTGTGTAGAGGAGATTTCCTCTACAGGTGAACTCACCTATGATGACCTGGTGCGCCTGGAGATTGCGGAGGAGCGCCAGTACCTGCGTGAGCTTGATCTCATCATCAAAGTGTTCCGCAAGGCCTTCTTGTCCAACCTCAAACTATTCACACTACAAGTGAGTTCTGAAGTGGCTTAATCCAGCAGTAAATTTGGCCTAATTGGACCAGGTTTCTGGTAGAGTAGTGAGACAATTTTGAATTTGTCAAATTACTTTATATTGTTATTGTGTCCTTCTCTAGGATGTGGAACTGGTGTTCAGTAATATTCTGGAGGTACATGAGCTGACGGTAAAGCTGTTGGGACTGATAGAAGATGCAGTGGAGATGACGGCAGATGGGAGTCCTCACCCATTGGTTGGCAGCTGCTTTGAAGACCTTGCTGAGGTACACTGAATTTGTGTGCGTTTGTGTGAGTGTGTTGAAGATTAATTGGAAAACTGAAATTTAAAATTTGAAATTTAATTAAAGTTCTGCTTGTAGTGATTATGCCTTTTAGTTTTCCTTTTACAGTTTTTCTCACTCGATTTGGTTCATTTCTCAAATCATGATTTACATTCTCATCACAAGTGCATTTCTCACAACAGTTAGTGCAAACAGCAAAACTCAATGAAACATGCAAAAGCCTGTACCTCACTCAAGATGCTTTGTTTTTTTTTTTGTTCAAAAGCAAATATTTATGTCAATCAACTAGTCAGTGTCATCAGAATGTCTCGTCTGTGTGTCATTGCCTATGAACAAGGCCATCAGAATACTTGGTCATGTTGTCAGCTTTTGATTACTGAAACGCTGGATATTCTGTGGTGTATCAGTTGAAATGATATGTGTTACACACAAAATACAAACTTACACAGAACATAAAGTTACACATGACTGTATGTGGGAAGCTGACTGCAAGAAATTGGACTGGAATTAAATTTTTACAGACATATTCATTTACTGTATTGTTCACACAGCAATTTTTTGACAAAAAAATAGATTTAAATTCAGGAAAGACGGACAACTGTCAGCTTTCAGTAACACAATACAAAAACTACAAAATTACAGATGTACTCTAAACGTTCAAAACATCCTGAGACTGCATCTTACTGTAAGGAATTATAGAGCTTTATTTTTCGTATATCTTGACGCTCCTCTTTGTTGTGCTGCATGTTTTTATCCACATCACACTGGATATCTTTCCTTGCAATGCAGCTTGTAAGGAATCTCCTGGAGTGTCTAAACCAGCCTCTACAGGCATCTGCTGTGATGTCCTCACAAGCTGCATCCACAGCAGTCAGCAGGTTCATCTGGGTGTGCGGCTGCTGATCGTACACCTTCCATCTCCAGGCTGAAAAGAGCTCCTCAGTTAGGTTCAGGGATGTAGAACAGAGTGGGAGGAACTCCATCCGTATTCTATGGTGAATGGTAAACCACTGCCTGATGGTGTTAGAGTGGTGAAAACTCACATAATAACCACATATTTGGGCAAGTCCTCTTACATCACACCTCTCTCATTATCAGGGATGATCCCTGTAGATGGCGTACAAGAATGTAAGGAGATGCTGTGTGTTATAGGGCCCTATAATAGGAATATGTGTATAACAGCACACATTGTGATGGTTCCTCCTCGTTGGCCTGGTACATCAGTGGTAGCTCAGTACCTCGGTGCTCATACTGCTGAACCTGTCAGCAGCCTTTGACACGGTCAATCACAACCTCCTATTATCTATGCTTTCAAACATGGGTATCTCGGATACACCACTATCATGGTTCAGATCCTACCTCGCTGAGCATTCATTTAAAGTGTCATGGCTAGGACAGTTGTCCTCTTTGCACTCATTGTCCACCGGAGTGCCCCAAGGCTCTGTACTGGGACCCCTTCTTTTTTCCATTTACACCACCTCACTGGGACCAGTT
>BRDA01000450.1:27896-48054 GCA_036984385.1 Crenuchus spilurus
CCTTGCTTTGCCTAACATTCACACAAAGCAATCCAGACTGTTCTTCTCAGTAGTTCCCAGATGGTGGAACAAGCTGCCTACCACCACTAGAGCAGGGGTGTCCCTCACTGGGTTCAAGAAACTCCTAAAATCTGAGCTCTTCAAAGAGCATCTGCTCTAGTGATCCCAAATACTCCCCATCAGTACTGATATGCACTCAGCATTCAATATCCAAATGTTAATTCTAGTAAATACTAGTACAACTCTAGTATTTTTCACATTTGTACATTCATTTTTTGTTTGTTTTTGTTTACCTATTCCACCTCTATGTAAAGCGTCCTTGGGTTTCTTGAAAGGCGCTATATAAATGGAAATTATTATTATTATTATTATTATTATTATTCCCACTATTGTAAGTCGCTTTGGATAAAAGCGTCCGCTAAATGCAATGTAATGTAATGGTAGCCCTTTGGCCAGTGATGTTTCGACCACACCTTCTGCATTTTTCAAGTTTGAAGCCTCTTACAGGTCTAAAAGTGTGGAGCGGTTCTCCTGATTCCAGCTCTATGATACACTGAAGCAGAAAAGGAGCAAGGAAGTACATATAATGTTCATTTTGGATAAGAAACAGATGTTCCAGTCATAGAAAATATGTCAGTATGCATAAGGATTTCACCTGTAGGCTACATACTGGTACCACAGCTTTCACTTGGTTATCATCTCTTTGAAATGGAACTTTGTACAGCAGTTTCATGCTCATCTGGTGTCATTGAGAGCTGTAAGCTGTTTGATTATTGTTTGATCTAAACCTTCACAAATTCCCCTTCTTACCTGAACACCAAGATTCACCTTGGATGATTGTACAATGTCATCAATTTAGGATAAATGACCTAAATTTACCCAAAAAATTTAATAGAAATGTACAAATGATGCCTGAGCGATATGAGAACATGTTCAGCACTTTTGTATGTAATGACCGAGGCGATGACAACAAAGCCTAAATGTTTTGGAGGGAAAGACAATTTAACAGACAATCAGTAGAACATATTTTGTTGAACGTGACATAAAACAACTGATAATGTAAAAAACAGCAGATAATTGTACTTGAGCATTTGCATGAATGTACAAAAGCATTTGCAAAATGAGAAACATAAGAGAAACACAATGAGAAATGCTATTATGATGTGCACAAGTGACAATGAGATGAAATTGTATGAATAGTTTTTGTTGAGAATTTCAATTCTCATGTGAGAAATGAACCAAATCGACTGAGAAAAAGTGTAAAGTCCTGCTGAAATCAGTTTGGGACAGATTGTATATTGAGTGAATGTGTGAGCTTTTTCTTTTTGAACACTAGTGTGACAAACATATTCTGTTTTAACAGTGTGTGTGTGTGTGTGTACGTGTTTTCTTTCTTCAGGAACAGGCCTTTGACCCGTACGAGACCCTCTCGCAAGACATACTCTCTAAAGATTTCCACGACCACTTCAACAACCTCATGTCCCGCCCTACTGTGGCACTACACTTCCAGGTAATCACTAAAAAAAAATGCCTCCTGGTTGGTTTACACGTGTGTAAATGACACCTTCTGTCATTTCCCTGCAGTGTATATGTAGGTAAACCTAGAGCTTTATAAATAGATCTCACACTGCGCTTTCACATGTGTGTATGCATGGCTATATTGTAGAGTTCTATGGCATTACTTGAAAAGATTGTTTGAATTTCCTGAAAAGGAAAGCAAGGCATGTGTTTAAGAATCATATTTTGTTTCTGATTTGTGTGTGTTGAAAGGGGGCAGCAGTAAGAGAGTCAGCAGCAGATTATTGATTAGGGAGGTTGTCTGGTGAAGTGTGTGGCCTGGTTAAAGAGAGACTCTGATCTCACTCAGACACACAAAAACAGTGAATACACACACACACACACACACACACACACACCCCTAGCCTTGACTCTTTCTCGGATTACTGTCCAGGCCACTAGAGATAGAGCTAACTCCCTTCTCTTTTTGTGTGTATATTCTTTGCAGTCAATTGCGGAAAGCTTTAAGGAGGCGGTTCAGTATGTTCTCCCACAGCTGATGATGGTTCCTGTCTATCACTGCATGCACTACTTTGAGCTTCTACAGGTCAGTATTTTACAAACTTTCCAATTCATTCTTTGAATGGGGGGAGGGGGGTTATAAAGTAAAACAAAAGCTATAAACAAATATTAAACATAAAGGTGGTAAATGTAAATAAAGAGGGGGGGCTAATGCCTGGCTCTTACTAGGTCAATGGCTGGCTGCCAAGATTCATCAAATTTAGTGGAGGAACACTGGAGGGTAAATCAGTGCTTTTCCAATCTGAGGTGTTGCATTACCTCATTTACCAGTGTAGAAAAGGTGGGTGTCTGTGTCTGCTTCCAGTGCTGTAATGTCGATCTGCATGGCAGCAAAGACACAGCCTACCTACTATGATGGTAGAACCCCAAAGGGAATCACTCTCACAATACACCAAAAACAGCCAGAATTGACTCAGTGCTCACCAGATTCCCCTGAAGTAATTCGATCCCCATGCCTACACCAAAAAGAATGAGCACGTAAATTTCAGGCCCAATAATAATAAAGAAAGTCAGGTAATCATATACTGTACCTCCAACCCTCTGCAAATATTCTGTTTTTATTCACTGAGGTTTTCTGCTCCAAATAAACCTGGAAAGTTTTTTGTCCAGTTGTTTAAAAAACAATTTATTGATAACTATGAGGATACACTGACTAAGAAATAAACATTTGTGAAGAATATTCATTTTCACTACATTGATCCTCCCTTCCATTGAGAGCTGATGATGCGACCATCTATTAAAATCCTGAATACTTCTTTCAGGTAATGGTTTGAAGTTCAGCTTAAAAGTTCAGAAATTGCTCATTTAAAAAACAGCAAATTTAAATGGGAGTTTAGAAAATGAAATCTGTGTTGACTTATTAGAAGGAAATAACTCACTTTTGGATCAGTTGAACTTGTGTACAGAGATTGTAGCAAAGTTAAGAAATGTCCTCCTCTTTAGTCACTGAGGAACAAATCTTTACAAATGTTCTTTACGGGCCTCTTTCATGGATTATGCACATCTAAAGTATTGGATGTTGACATTTTTACTTAGTTGAGACAAATGGCAGAAGAAATTGTTGTGGTGCCTGCTTCTAGTTGGTCTTGGTGTTTTTTTTTCCCAATTCTGGTGCACCTGTAATTTGTTGTTGTCACTGTACCATAATTGGTGAACAACTCTGTCAGTCATTAACCTGAAAACTGTGACTGTTTCCATAGCAACTACAGGAGCGGAGTGAAGATCAGGATGACAGGGAGTGTTTAAAACAGGCTCAGACAGCCCTGCTCATCCTACAGAGCAGTGTTGAGCGCATCTATGGCAAACACCAGCCTCGTCGCAAACCAGGGTAATGTACAAAATTGCAAAAAAAAAGTCTTTCTTTGGCACTTACTAGACTTTATTCAGAAAGAATAAAAAACACCCCAGAGTGTTTGTCTTCTGCATTCATTAAAAACACCAAATATTATTAGAATAAGTCTACATGAACTGAAATAAAATTAAAAAGTAAGAAGAATGTCTTGTTTTTAAAAAGTGGTTGGTGTGTTTAAAACAGTTTGGCTCTAAATGTTTTTGATCATCTCATCCATCATGTCATCACCAGCACACTTGATTTAACGTAATGAAGTATTGGTTAGCCAAAACAGAAGTTAGATGATGAATACAAATAATAATGGACCACCATGTTTTAAACTAACACATACTTAACACCACTTGTATTTATTCTAATATTAATGATTGATTACTGAACAAATTTACTGTCCTTTTCCATACCATTTAAAAAATGTTCAGGTGTCCAATTACCTTTTTATAGCTTTTATCAAAATACGTAAATACATTTTATTAAATTTGCCTTTTTACAGTACTGTCTGTCATCAGCCATCATAAGTTTTTGATATGTAAATATTTTTTGCCCTTTTGGGATTCCTATCCATAAAGCACATTTATTAGGCATTAAATACCTCCTCTGCTAATGCACTGTACTCTGTATTGTTTGGATACAGACAGTTTATTGTCTACTTATGAGAATGTACTGGACCAGTTATTTAACTTCTTAATTGGTTTTCAGTGAGCCACTGTACCGGTTGTACAGCCGGCCTGTTCGCAGTAAGCAGCTGGCTATAAAGCGCATGAACGAGATCCAGAGGAGCATAGATGGCTGGGAGGGAAAGGATATTGGCCAGTGCTGCAGCCAGTTCATCTTGGAGGGGCCGCTGTTGCGTGCAGGTGCCAAACATGAACGGCACAACTTCCTCTTTGATGGTCTCATGATCAGCTGCAAGGCCAACCAGAGCTCTCGGCTGCCAGGCACAGGCAGCGGGGCTGAGTTTCGTCTGAAGGAAAAGTTTGTGCTTCGTAAGTTTCGAATTGTGGACCGTGAGGACTCGGGAGAGCTGCGGTTCGCATTTGAACTTGTAGGCAGAGAGGAGAGCAGTGCTGTGTTTTGTGCACGCTCATCTGAGGAAAAGAGCGCATGGATGGCGGCACTGGTGACACTGCAGTATCGCTCCACACTGGACCGCATGCTTGACACAGAGCTGCAGCGGGAGGAGCAAGCCCAGCCCCTCTGGCTACCCTCCCAAGAGGTGTACCGCTTTACTGTACAGGACTCAGAAGAGAACATAGTTTTTGAGGAGCACACACAGAGCAAGACGGGCATTCCAATCATTAAAGCTGGCACAGTGGACAAACTCATCGAGAGACTCACTTACCACATGTATGCAGGTGAGGAACTTGCTCTATCACAAAAATCCAGAGCAAGTGACATTCATTCAAACTAAAACAGGTTATGCAGTACAGCTAAGCAGTCTGTTACTATATCAATTACTGTTGTGGTGCATTGGTACAACCTGCTACAGAGCACTGTTTCCTCTTCCTCTTTTTTTACAGACCCGAATTTTGTGCGCACTTTCTTGACAACATACCGTTCTTTCTGCAAACCACAGGACCTCCTTACTCTGCTCATTGAAAGGTACTCTTTTAATATACACACAATGACTTCCTCAAACCTAAGGTTGCAAAACTGTCTAGTTTTTAGTAGCCTGTAAAAAAAATATTCATATTTGTGAAATGGAGTACCAAGAAGGAAGTGATTATCCAGAAACATGCATGGCTCTATATTTGGTTATTTTATGTAGTGTTTCCTCACAAGGAAGTACTTTGTTTAGCTTATTTATTTATTTATTTTGTTGCTTTTTCTTCCTGGCTGTTTACTGCAAAATGTTTCTACTGATGTATTTAGTTGTAGGCTAGTAGGGTAATTGTGGGCTAGTTTATTTATTGGTTACTAGTCACCCCGGTGCCACCCCTGCTTCATCCTTGTTCTTAAGTGCTGATTCACAAACACATTAGCACTCACAGCAAACACAGCTTTTCAATCCTTATTCTGCTATTGGGGCTTTGTGTTTTTTTCCCATGATTCTGTAGGATTGAGATCCCGGAGCCAGAGCAGTCAGAGGATGACCTACAGGCACTGTGGAATGGAGATCAGCCAATGGCAGCTGAGCTTCAGAGATTCCGCAGAGAGTATGCACAACCTGTACAGCTCAGGTACACAGTGTATACACCTACACACATATATACAGTCATATGCATATGTGTACTCGTGCTCATGAGTTTGTGTTTTATTCAGGGTTTTGAATGTTTTCCGCCAGTGGGTGGAGCATCACTTCTATGACTTTGAGAATGATCCAGAACTACGCTGTAGGCTTGAAGAGTACATCACCAGCACCCTGCAACTCAGAGGTATACATACGCAAACACAATGCAGCAGTTATATTACTATATGGCCCCACATAACCTGCATGACTCAGATCAGTTGCTTGATTGACTGAATGTCAGTTCTGGTGTATGATGCTCATATATTTATATTAATTGTGCAGGAAAGTCCATGCGGAAGTGGGTGGAGTCCATTAATAAGATCATCAAGCGAAAGATACAAACACAGTCTAATGGAATCAGCCACAACATTACCTTTGAGAGTCCACCTCCTCCCATAGAATGGCATATCAGCCGTCCTGGACAAGTCGATACCTTTGAACTTATGACACTTCATCCCATTGAGATTGCACGCCAGCTCACTCTGCTGGAGTCAGACCTCTACAGGTGGGACCTACCATATCAAATCAAAAGCAGCATGGACTCCATTAATCAGTGCAAAGAATTAGTGGTGTAGAAATTTAGAGGCTGTACTGCTGTAATTACTTTTACAACTTTATTTTTGCTGCTGGCTAGAACCAGAAACTTAAAAATACCAAAACATTTCTCGATGTTACCTGAACAAATTAGTCTTTTGGAAGATCATCTAGATGATGCTGTTTAACTACAGTGTTGACCAAAAATGTCACTTGAATATATCATGATGATAAAACATTTTCAGAAATATACTTTGATATATTTTTATGATATAATATTTATACAATATATTATACTTTGAGATATATATAATAATTTGATATTTTATGTTTATTTGTCTCATAACATGCAGTACACCTTGAACAAAGACCTGATATTTCAGCTTAACACTTTTGTTACACTAATGGCCCATTTCTATTGTGATTCAATGTCCAGTGTGGGCAACAAAATAATTTCATATCAGTCAGCCCTGCTGACCACACAACGCTTGGTGAGATGAGTTTAGGTTAATAAGTCACAAATGTGAATGTATCAGAATTATTGATGTTGAGTAGACAGAGTTTATGTTGAGATCTCCTGTATTGCAGCTTTATACATCCAGTATTCCAGCTATGTAAAATGATATATATGAGCATATCAAAGTTGTCAGAATTGATCAAAAGGCATATCCATGTTAAGATGTCTTTTCTAGTCATTTTGACTACTTATAGTTGCACTAGTGTCACAGAATATATTTTTTACTAACTGAATTACATGTGTTTGTGCAGAGCTGTGCGTCCATCCGAGCTGGTGGGTAGTGTATGGACTAAAGAAGATAAGGAGAAAAACTCTCCCAACTTGCTGAGGATGATCAGGCACACCACCAACCTCACACTGTGGTTTGAGAAGTGAGTAACTCTTCATCTACTCAGTCTTGGTAGTTCTCTTACTAAGTGTGCCAAGGATACAAAGTTGTAAATGTCCACCTCTTTCTGTGTCTTTCAGATGTATTGTGGAAGCTGAGAATCTAGATGAGAGAGTGGCTGTGTTCACACGTATCGTTGAGATCCTGCAGGTGTTCCAGGAACTTAACAATTTTAATGGGGTTTTGGAGATTGTCAGTGCTATTAACTCTGTGCCTGTATACCGTCTGGACCACACATTTGAGGTGTGTAATCAAACACTAATATGAACACACACGTCCACAAGCAAATAGTGTCTACTAATCTACCTGTCTTACTTAAGTTTAAAATGTGAGAGGTTATAATGGATATTTTGTTTTGTTTTCTTGGTGTAGGCTGTTCCTGAGAGAAAGAGAAAAAATCTAGAGGAAGCAGTGGAGCTCAGTCAGGATCACTTCAAAAAATACCTGGCCAAGCTCAAGTCCATCAACCCACCCTGTGTGCCTTTCTTTGGTGAGACAGTGTATCATCTGCTTGTGTCCTGACGTTTTCCGTGGCTCTCCATTGTTCAGTCATGACCTTTTGATATAATTTTATTATATTTTTATTTCAACAAAAATTCTTAGTTATCCAAATATAAATAATCAATTTGTAGTTTTAATAATTGTATACACGTGAGTGTGACAATGGCCACCTCTGTTGTGTGTGTTTGTGTTTTTAAGGTATTTACCTGACAAACATCCTGAAGACGGAGGAAGGAAACCCAGACTTCCTGAAACGTCATGGTAAAGAGCTGATCAACTTCAGTAAGAGGCGCAAAGTGGCTGAGATCACTGGGGAGATCCAGCAGTACCAGAATCAGCCCTACTGTCTGAGAGTAGAACATGACATTAAGGTTGAATACTTTGTCTCTCTGGCATCTTTCTCTTTCTTTTTATCCTTTTCATTTTTCTTTTGAATGTGTTCAGTCATTTGTGTGTGTGTGTCTTTTGCAGAGGTTTTTTGAGAATCTGAACCCTATGGGTAATATGAGTGAAAAGGAATTTTCTGATTACCTGTTCAACAAATCTCAGGAGATCGAACCACGGAATTGCAAACAGCCTCCACGATTTGTGAGTAACAGTGTACCTACAGACTAGGAATGATCCATTTCAATTTTTTTCCAAAATGAAACTAATTGTAATTTATTTTAATATTCAGATGTCATTCTAGCACTCAAAAAGCTGCTACCATTGTGTAAACACAATGAAAATATATATAAAATATAAAAATTATTTTAGGTGTAGATCAAAATCCAAAGCAAGAGTGATTTTCACTCCACAAAACAAATGTTGACACTTTAAGATAATTTTAGTAGCATCATCACCATAAACAGCACATCCATTTGGTGTAATCTTGACTTTTTATGCATGCTATATTGAGTTTGCATGTGGGGGTGCCATAATTTCTGAATATGTTCACTTTTTTTACCCCTTGTAGCCCAGGAAGACATCATACAGTCTAAAGTCTCCAGGAGTTCGGCCTGTGCGGCAGGCATCTGGAAGTGGTGGGACAACACGTGTCCACCCTGTGCCCTTAGAACGGGAGCCGCCCCACAAAATCACCTTCAGGAGCATTGCAGAGACAGAAGCTGAGAGCACAGTTTCTCTGCCTACCTCTCCAAATACCCCTACACCCCCACAATCTGCCAGCTCAGACCTCTCCTCTGTCTTTATGGAGCAGGACTTCTGTAGCACCTATGGTGATTCTTTTTCCTGTTTATTCTGATATCAAAATATGAGTATGAAAAAGGGAAAGATTTTTTTTTCAGTCTGCAGATGAAGATGCACAACAGTAACGTTAATCTAAATTAAATCATAATATCACCTTGTATGTGACTGAGTGATAAGTAATTCACATAAAAGTAATGCTTTTGTAATATTTTGGCATATTTGGCACATATGGAGTTAAAACTAATACTTAAAACTAAAAATTGCTAATGTTCACTGTTACTGCATTGATGTGACTTTTGACTGCGTTGGTTTGTTCATTCACTGTACAGGTAACAACAGTATATTTGCACCTGTTCTGCTGCCACCTTCCAGTAAGTGTTAGTTTTCAGATGTTTATCAGTTTTATTCTAAATTTGTTAAATGCTTGGTCAGTTTTTCAGCCCTATTACACAGTGACAGATTCTTTTTCAGTATCTCCCCAAAATATTATAACTGAGTAATAAAAACAATACTGTGTTTTTCTAAATTTTTGGCAAATTCTCCATCGTTGATTTAAAATTGGTGGTTTGACAAACACTGAAAAGAAATCAGAAGCATGATTGTAAAGCAAAGCTGTCTGATTTACTTTTAGTTTTTAATTAGTGTAATTTAATTGTTTTTCCCACATCTGCTGGGGGCCTGTTCCCTGTGAAATCAGTTTCACTCCACTTCCCCATCCATTAGGATTCCTGAATAGAATTGCTTTAAAAGTGATTTAATGATAAGTAAATAATACATAGAAAGATAAAATAGACACAAAATACATTATATACAAAACATTAAATATATGTATTTAGTTAAATTTAGTATTGAGTCTGTTTTGAAAACGTGGAGTAAAAAGTAGCTATTTCCTTTGAAATTTTGTGAGTAAAAATAAAAAAGTGTCATGTAACAAAAATAATCAGCTAGATATCTAAACAAAACTTATATAATGAAGTATAGTGTACTTCATTACTTATTTCTGTATTTCACTTTTTCATAATCGTGTGTGTGTGTGTGTGTGTGTGTGTGTGTGTGTGTGTGTGTGTGTGTGTGTGTGTGTGTGTGTGTGTGTGTGTGTGTGTGTGAGTGAGAAGATCCCTATACCGGAAATTGCAATAAATGAATGTGAGGACACTTTTCCTTGTCAATACAGAGAGTTGTTTTTGCCAAAAATGTGTGCCTGACAAATCTAAAAGAGCAGAAAGGTTGGATTTTTGGTACCAAGTTTAGTTTAAGAGTTAGTTTTAGCTTTATATTATGGAAGTTAAGTTCAGGATTGGGTTTAGACAGGTGTGTTATTACTTGACACAGTAACACATAGCTGTGATGTCTTCTCTCAGAGTTCCACTCTGTGTCATGTGGAAGCCTTCATCAGCTTGGTGATGAGCCTCTCAAACCTCCACCTTTACCCCCACGCAGGAAAGACACTTTCTCAGAGACAAAGGTAACTAATAAAACATTTTTCATTCATTTTTAGTTATCAAAGACAGCTCTTCAGCTGAAGTAGCCAAATGTTGATCATGTGTTTAGATGTTAATCAAATGTTGACCTTTGTATTAGCCTGTAATTCAGTCTGCCCCAGTAGTCAACAATTTGTGTACAACATACAAGTTTTATTTATGCAGTGCCTACAGTTGCTTTATAGCAGATCAAATAAATGCAAAAAGTGTCAACAGCAGTCTGAAGAGCTTCACCTTTTGTTTGGTTACCAATCCCACTAAAATCAGTTGCTCCAGGCAGTATTTCTGTTACAGGCCAGTATGATTTTAAAGTAAACATAAAACAACTTTCATTATTTGTTATTTAAAATGTATAAAAACTTAAAATGCTGTTTGTATTAGTATTCAGCCATTTCAGATTAGTAATGTTTAGTAATGATTCGTTTTTTCTAGCTACACTTCTATAGATGCGAGTTGACTGGTGCACTTTCTCTGTAATCTCACCCTCTCAGCTGTGTAGACCCTTCAAAATGATTGTGGGCTGTTGCTTCATTTCAAGTCTCCTTGCTCTGATGTGGAGCTTTGATGGACAGCCTTGTCTTTGGTGGTTTGATGCAGCAGTGTTTCTCCTCTCAGTTGATCCACTAGTGCTTATTTGGATATCCAAACACTTAAATATTATTTTGAATCTTTTGCTTAAATTGTACACATCTAACATTTGCTAATTTGCTCTTTGTAGCTTCTCTTTACATTCTGACTAGTGGTATTTGAATTAAGGGTGCTTTCACACCTACATTGTTTGGTCCAGACTTCTGGAATTTTCAGTTTGGTCTGCACCAAAATAGCAGGTGTGAAAGAGGCCATGAACCACAGTCCGGGCCAAAGAAGCAAAATTTGGTCCGACCAAAAGAGGTGGTCTCGGTCTGGACCTACTGAACCATGGTCCAGTTCGCATGCAGTGTGAAAACACTTTTCTAGAAGGTTCAGACTTTCGGACCAAATACAGGAAGTTGATGCAAACGTTAATAACATTCAACAACAACAGAATAAGAAAAATAAACAGAACAGCAGTAAAAATGAGCCGTGGTAGCACATGGAGCGAGGAGACGATATGTTTAATATAATTTTGGTCTGATGACCGTGTGAAAAGTCAGCTTAAAAACTCACAAAAATGCTGAAATGTGCAGCTTGTTTTCTGAGAGGATGAGAGAGAAAAAAGATGACAGAGCAACCTAAACTAAAGAAACTGTGGCATCGATATATAAAACTATATAAACGCATCAGACGCACGTCCTACTACAAACCAATCGGTGTCGAGTATAGGAAGACGCATACCACGTAAGTGATGATGACAGTGCGTGGGCGTGTCATAGTAAAAGTCTTTGGTGCGCTCTCAAACATGCAGTGTGAACACAAACCTAACAAACAAATATATACAAAGTGTATATATATGCAACAAAACACACACCATGGTCTGGACTTTCAGGTGTGAAAGCACCCTAAGTTGATGTTTTTATCCAGATTTTTTTTTATGTCTTATGATTCACAGGTAGAGGACAATTTGTGTTCTGGCAATATCTTTAATTTGTGTGAACTTGCAGCTTCCACAGTATATGGATGAATACTTAAGCAAACAACATTTTGACTTCAGTATTTTTGTCATTTTCTGTAAACAAATTTTTATTAATTTTGAGTCAGACATTTAAAGTAAAATACAACAGTACACAGTAAGTGTCGTTTGTAATCCAGACCAATTTAAAGACTTTGACACTTTTGAATGGCACTGTATGTACAATAAGTGGAATGTTTTATTGTTACATTGGTTAACATTGCTCTAATTAATGAATTAATTGAAAGATCCCCTCTGTTTTGTGTGTAGTTGGGTTCTAGGTCTGACAGTCCTCCTGCCATCCCACCCCGGTTACCTCCTCCACTTCCCCGTCTACAGCCAAGGGTCCCAGCATTTAATGGCCCAACGGATGGTCCATTACCAAGCCCTCCTCCACCACCGCCCCGGGATCCCATCCCAGACACCCTGCCCCCCTTACCACAGCGTCCCCAGGAGAGCTTCATCAACTACCCCATTAACTCTGCAGCATCTCCTGTGGGTCGCATACAGTGGGACTTCAGTAGCTCGCCCAGCTCACCCTGCACTCCGCCCGGCACTCCATCACCCCGCATTCCACCCCCACCGGGTACTCCTTCACCTCGTGTTCCTCGCCGCTCCTGCCCCCTCAGTACCAGCCAGACCAATGTGTGCCATCTGACCCTTCCTAACACAGCTCCCCCTATACCGCCACGACACAACTCTACCCCCACACTCCCCAAACTGCCCCCTAAGACTTACAAGAGAGAGTTCTCTCATCCTACACACACCCTTTCACTGGTGGATAACACGGACAGCAGCCAGTGAACTGACAGGAGGTCACTAACCAAGCTTGTATGGGATTGAAGAAGTGTGTATGTGTTTCTGTGGAAAGTGGAATGGATCTTCAGACTAAAGCATCACTTTTTTTAAACACTTTGCCCCTTAACCAAACAGATTTTTATTAGAATAAACAGAACTTGGTGATGAGGGTGGGGATAAAGATCCTTGACATTGGTGGATGACACATGCTGTCCAGTCAAAGCTATTGGTGACATCACAGCCTGTCACAGAGCTGTGGACCGCAGTGAGTGGATGGGAGTTGAGATGTTCTCCCTTGCACGCAGATCTTAAGGATAATTTGTTGTATGGACGCGCACACATGCTGCTGCTTTTTGAGGCCTTTAACATGCTTACACTCCTAAAGCTCAGCTTAGCCAATCCCAGCAGCGTACAGCAGGGATGGAACCTCAGCACCACGGCCAAAGTCAAAGTCTTACTGTTTATGAGGAGGAAAAAGTGAAAGGTAACCAGCCCCTGTACAGTTCAGACTGGGCACTAGGACCATGCTACAGCAAGCATAGTATGCCTGCCTTAAGTTGCCTTTTACTTACAGCCATGACCTTTGACCTGAGACTGTGCTGTTCTGGTGAATTTTACCTTTGGGTGAGAGAAACTGACTGATTTGGTTCTGAATGTCAGAGGCTGAACTTTTTTATTTAAAGCCATGTAAAGCCAAGATGATGTCTTAACTCCCATTAATGCAGTAATGGGTTTTGCTATTCTACACTTCAGCACTACATTTCCCATGATTCAACAGTGATCCCACTTCTACATCATCCACTGGATCTTCTCAGTGATTGGCTGATTATCAGAGAGCTGGAAAAGAGGTTCAAGTTCATGGACTGATGACGACAACAATTTCAGCCCAAATCTCAGATGTGCCTTTTATTTCACTCACACTGTTAATGAACAAACCAAAAGACTTGAAAAGTGTCTACAGAATCATTTGCCTTCATGATGCTTAGAACAAAATTGTACACTACAGCTGTGTGTGTGGGTGTGAGGGTGTGTGTGGGTGTTAACTAAATTGGTATTCTGTACAAAGTGTCTCTTCTGCTCTCTTGTTAAATGATCCCATCAATGGCCCTGCTCAGCATTACTCCAACCCAAAAAAGAGTGGACAGCAGCTACTTATTAATAATTTACTGACAATCCAGGCATAAGCCTCAGTTCCCTGTACTGAACTGTCTCTCACTCACTCTTCTGTCTGTTATGAAAGAGTACTGATGGCAGTACGAGTGTCATGTGTGTCTGTATTGTTAATAAGTGAGAATAAATTTGGGCCTTTTTAATTTTTTTTTGCACTTTAGGGCAGTACTGTTAAGGATGTGTGCCGGGGCCAGTTGTCTCATGACCCCTGTGCCCTCACAAGGCTAACCACTTACCCTCGTCACTAATTATGACTACAGTCTGGCTGTGTCCCAAATGCCTCACGTGCTCACTTGTGCCTAGTGCCTTCTTATGCCCTGCATGATTAGTCTCCCCTACAGAGGATAAATACAATCAGAAGTCATATATCCCAGACACCATCAATAAGCTGGTTAATATTCACACAAATGATTTACCTGATTATCTCATGTGCACTCCTAGCAGCTGTTTTTCTTAAATATATTTGTATATATTTGAACAGTAACAATAAAAATCCCTGAACAGTGTTTCAGAAACCTTAGCCCTAATGCATGTTCTGTACCTGGTGTCCTCTTTCCCCAGTGTCTAGTGCCTTCTCCTTTGCAGACTTACTGTCTCGTGTCCTAGCCATTAACAAGCTTGCATGCTTCCAACCCAGAGTCTCGTTCAAATTAGTGCATGTATTCTGAGGCTACCACTGACTTTGGGAAACAGCCTGACTCCCACAGGCTCATTGTTGTCCTGTACGAAAGGGCAGGAATGACGTCACGATTGAGATTGTGGAGCTGGATGTGTATTTAAAGTGCACCCATCTCACACTTGTCCCTTTGTTACTCTAAACAACCAAACTCTATCCACATAAAAAATGAGCCATAACATTGCAGACTGTATTCATAGCAACTGGCCTTATTGGCCCTTTAAGGGGTCCACAAATGATGTCATAACCTGTCTGTATACACAGTTGTCCTGATCACTCCCACAGCTAAGGCTGAGATGCTTTTCTTTATCTTCATGCCCAGGACCTTTGTGTGTTTTTGAGAGTGGGTGTGTGTATGTGTGAGGCTTTATTGGGTGAGTCTTGTATCATCTCCATGGGACTCATTAATAAAGCAGCCAGTCTTATTTTGTACAGAATATGAATATCTTGGGTTTTTTTTCATACACGCTCTAATATTCTACTGAGTGAGTCTGAGGTTCATAGGTGATGAGCTCAGTGTTTGATTTGAGATCATCAAACATGCATGGGACTCAAATGCTGGAATTGTGCCAAAGGCTTTAAACAGAGGAGTTAAAAACATCCACACTTTGATATGGAATGTTATTTTCTCATTTTGCTGGTGCTGTTAGGCAGTCTGAAGTTGCGCTGTAGCGGAGGGCACCGTCTCATCAAAGAACAGGAAGCACTTTTCCACTTCATTTCAAAAGTTGAGGCAGAGGCTATTCAGCATAGCATAAGGCAGGTGAGTTGCACTGATCACTACAGCTACAAACAAGAACTGTTCCTATATTTTGATTGGTCAGCTTTAGGCATCCAGGATGTTAAATATGCATCAGACATTGCTGCAAGGGCCCTCGCTGTCTTCACTCTCGTTCCAGATGCCTTCTCTTTGAACTCCAACAGGACTGCCACTGCACACACCTCTGTACATGGACCTTAAACATGCACAGACGTTAGTTAAATGGTTAGCACGCTGAGGTTTTTGTCAAAATTAGTTTAAATACTGAAGGTTGACATAGATTAAGATTAATATATATGCTCTGAAAACTGAAGACAAAAAATAAGATTGCCCATAAATGCACCTATACATAGATGTTTGAGACAAACATGACAATTAACTGCATTCACCAAGCAGCTCCGTGCCCATCTTACCGGGAGGTTTCAGTCTGTCGCTGTGGATGTATTATCTGATTGGTTGTGCTGAAAGACACTGTGCTTTCCTTAGCAGGAGCTGTATCTCCCTGCAGACATACAAACACACTGTTAAAGGCATTGCATGTAAATATACACACTGTTTTGCAAAAGATCTTTGCACATATGCTTAACTGGACACCCTCTGTAATGTGCAATCAAGACAAAATGTGAAGTGAAATCAGTTTTTAGTATAATGCTCAAATGGCAGTTAATGCACAGGTGTCAGTGCATGAAGGTTGAATGTTAAAGCAATGTTTTGCTAAAAATGCTTGTGATGTATGTTTGTGCACTTTCAAAGTGCTGTTTTATCAGAAATAGCAGCAATAAATAGACATATGAGTGTTTATCACCTAGAAGGGATTTACATTGTGAAATGTAGCCACGGGAAGAGTGTGGCTGTCGAAAGAAGATAGTTTGGCAAAAAAGTTTTATTTACCCCAAATGTAGACTACCGCTCAAAAGTTTTAGAACAATTTCTGAAAGTTTAAGGTCTGCACCTAGTGTGTCAGGAGTTCATCTTACAGCAAGATAAAGACCCAAAACTTAAGTCCAAGCTCTGCCAGAACTCATCATCATCATCATCATCATGGCTTAGCTTCGTTTCCGAAGATCATGAGGGATGTCCACGACTGCAGGCCCTCTCATGGCTGATGAGTCCAATCCTGGAGCTACATCCTCGGCCACAGTGGCTGCAAATGTATATCTGGACAGGGGTGGGAGCGGGTGCATTGTTCTTTCTCCTGGTCCGCGCCAGTCTTGCTGTCTCAAAGGAGCCGGCTGCCTTGTGGGTGGCTGATCGCCAGATGTCACGGTCAGCAGCAAGCTTGAACCAGTTTTGGGGATGGATATGACACGTTTTTAGGGAGGTCTTGATAAGGTCTTTGTAGCGTTTCTGAGGTGCCCCTCTTTTTCGCCACCCAGATGACAACTCCCCATATAACACAATTTTTGGCAGTCAGTGGTCCTTCATCCATGATACATGCCCTGCCCATTGTAGGCGTGTCTTGAGCAACATTGCCTCTATGCTGGTTATCTCTGCCTGCTGGAGGACCTCCACACTGGTAATGAAATCAGTCCAGTGGACGTTAAGGATGGAGCGGAGACAGCGTTGGTGAAAGCGCTCGAGGACCTGTATATGGCGGCGGTAAGTGACCTATGATTCTGAGCCATACAGGAGAGTGGGTCACTACAGTGGCTCGATATACAATGATCTTGGTTTTTTGTCTTCAGATCTTTGTTGGACCACACTCTCTTGCGGAATCTACCAAAGGCGCTACTTGCTTTGGCCAGTCTGCTGTCAATCTCTTTGTCAATTTTGGCATCTGAGGAGATGGTAGGTGAACTTTTGAACAGCTTTCAGCTCTGTCTCCAGACTTAAACCCCATCCAGCTGATTTGGGATGAAGTGAAAAGCAAAGCAAACCTACAAGTGCCTACATTTATGTGACGTTCTGCAGCAGATTAGTGAAGAACTGTCTGAAGAATGTTTGATATCTATTGTAGAAAGAATGTCACGAGTGTGTTCAGCTGTTATATCTGACAAAGGTGCTGCTTTCATTTCAGAGACTAATGAGACATTAAACTCAATCATTTTCAATAAAAAAGGGAAAATGTGAGTGTTCTAAAACCTTTGACCGGTAGTGTAGTCAGTCATGAACCTGTGTTGTCCTACATTTGTTTCTCTAGTTGTGCACTGGAGACGTCTGTCAGATCATGTCTGAATCTTCACCCATATGGTGCCAACAGTGCTGAGTTGTTAAAAACCTGTTTGTGGTTTCTGTGACTATGTACACTGTCTACATACAAACTAGACATCATCACATAGCTAAAATTAGTAGTAGCAGTCATCCCTTGAATATTATTTTAGATTTTTGTCCATTTTTGTAGATGACAATATTGTCAAAGCTGAAGCTTCAAGAGTATGACGTTGTTTTGTCCACTGTCATGGATGACTTACAGCATTTATTTTTTACAATTAACTACCAACAACCATCACTTTAAGCTGAATAGTGTCTGACCTGTCTGTAGGGGGCATCCCAGATCGGGCGGAAGGCACCAGTGGGAATCCTGCGTAGAGTTTTAGTGGATCGGCTTCCTACCCCTGACACCACCAGGCTGATTTCGGGAGGGAGGGGGGCTGCTCGTGGAATCTGCCACCTTGTACACACACTACCGTCTCTCTGAGAGTTTGCTGTTGACCCGGTGGAGTGTGCATGTGTATAAGATGGCTTAAGGAGAACAGGAATCTCACTGTCCTCTTCATCATCCTCATCCTCACGGCTCTCAGCCCCACCTCCCGCCCTCAGCTCCAGTGTGTCATCAGGGCTGCAGGTCGTCACTGACGAGTAGTCAAACACAGATGCATCTCCCAGGTCAGCATCCGTGTCCCCATCATCAATCCTCTGCGGCAGAGAGTAAAGGTCAGAGCGACACACACGGCCATCTGGGCCAGGAGACCCGCACAACCGCTCCACAAGCCTGGATGGTGACTTCAGGTTTTGTGCAATAGCACCTGGTACATCCCCTGCCACAGCATGACCTCCAGGGTTCAAAAGCAGCTGTTGGGGTCGATGGGCAGCAGGCATGCAGCAGGGTATAAGGTGGCATTCTCCAGTTCTGCAATCCCACGTGCAGCTCTCTGACCAACCACCAGCTGGCAGCTGCTCACATACACGTTCACAAGCATTACTGAGGATGGAGAGAAGAGATAAATGATCATTAGGGCTGAGTCTGAAGTGGAAGAAATAGTGCCTGCTCAGATTTTCAGACATCAAATATTTACACAAAAGGCTGCTTTTTAAAACTGGTCAGTCTTTGAAGACACACTAAGCTGGCAGTAAAGTGTATTTTGTTATTGTATTGATGCTTATTGAATGTTTTAAACATGAGTCAGTTACAAATGTCTCTCAATGCTCAAGGCACCTACTTGGATAGCGAGGGATCAGTCATCTACCTTCAAGTTTCAGACACAACCGATGTGATGCATTAATGGCTTTTACTGCAATTGCATGGTACAAGCACTCTATTATCATCCAACTAACATCAGGCCCCACAATTTAAACGATTTCAAGTATTTATTTGTTTATTTTCACATAATTTGGGCTTCCAGTTCATAAAACCCACGAAATAGGATTTCAAAAAATGTGAATACTGTGGAGAAATCAACCCAAATTTTGCAGGGCATGAATGTTTTAAACTGAGTGTGACACACTAATCATCTACTAAACTCAAAGCACCTGCACAGGTTTCCCCAGGTGTCATTAAACTGCTTCAGTTTGGTTCAGTTGTCTCAGTTCGGTTCAGTATGGGGAAGACTGCAGACATAAATATATCAATAGAAAGTCTAGTAGAAGGACAAAATGTGGCAGGAGAAGACGCACCAGCTAAAGAGAGGACCGTGGGCTTCAGCAGTTATCAAAAAGAGAAGATTCAAAAATCTGACAGAGATCCAAAAAGAGTGGAATGAATCAGGAGTCACAGCTTCAAAAACCAACACATTCAGACGCATCCGGGAGATGGGCTACAACTGTCGGGTTCCTCGGGTCAAGCTACTTCTGAACCTGTGCCAACGTAGGAAGCATCTCAACTGGGTCAAGGAAAAGAAGGGCTGGATCGTTGGCCAGTGGTCCAGGGTCCTCTTTTCTGATGAAAGTAAAGTGTGCCTTTCATTTGGGAATAAAGGTCCAAGGGTTTGGAAGAAGACAGGTGAGGAACAGAACCCAAACTGCTTGAGGTCCAGTATGAAATATCCACAGTCAGTCATGATCTGAGGTGTTGTGTCTGGTGCAGGTGTTGGTAAACTCTACTTTCTTAAATCCAAGGTCACCGCAACAGTCTACCAGAATGTTTTAGAGGACTTCATGATTCCTTCTGCTGAGGATCTGTATGGAGATGCAGATTTCATCTTCCAGCAGGACCTGGTCCCTGCACATGCCACCAGAAGCACCAAAGCCTGATTTGATGCCCATGACATCACAGTGCTTGACTGTCCAGCCAACTCGCCGGATCTAAACTCCATTGAGAATCTGTGGGGTATTCTCAAGAGGAAAATGAGGACCACCAGACCCAACAACAAAGAAGAGCTGACAGCAAGCATCAAGGAAATCTGGGCTTCCATAACTCCCAGTCAATGTCACGTCACACCCAACCAAGTATTGAAGATTGACATCAATTTGAAATTACCATATTTTGATTGATTTGATGTGATCCTAATTTTTTTTTCAGCAAAAACTGAGAAGTAGTTTGGGCTGATTTCTCCACAGTATTCTAATTTTTTGAAATCCTGTTTTTGTGAGTTTTATGAGCTGGAAGCCCAAATTATGTGAAAATAAACAAATAAATACTTGAAATCGTTTAAATTGTGGGCCCTGAATCTATAATCTATGAAAGCTTAACTTTTTTAATTGAATTATGGAAATTAATCAACTTTTCCATGACATTTTTTGG
>BRDA01000452.1:2633-22706 GCA_036984385.1 Crenuchus spilurus
CAGTGTTCCCATGATAACAGCACTCTGACTGGAGCTCTTTAAGTATTACTCTACCACATATATGTAACATAGCCAGTGGCAGTTTCTAATATGGGCGATAAGGGCAGCTGCCCAGGGCAGCATCTCGTCAAGGGTGGCATGAGCACCCGGCCCCACCCCTGCCATCCCCCTCAAAAAAATAAAATGCATTAGTTCATATAGCCTGTCTAGCCTACATATCAGTTTTGTATCATGCACTTGTGGGGAGTGGGCACCATCTGCCAGGTGCAGTATGTGTTGGTAGCTGCTGAAGTATGACACAAGGGTTGTGATTCTCTCGGGGTGGAGGTATGGTGGGCACCATAGGGGTTGTTTGCCCTGGGCACCAAACAGGCAAGACCACCCCTGAACATAGCAATGTCCCCATGAATCCGCTTCTACCAGCAGCTTCACTGAGTTAAGGGCTGAACTTAACAAATATATGAATGGACTTATTAAATATTAAAAGACTTACTTTACACCAGCAAAAAACATCTTTATCATCAGTATATCTGTGTTTATTGCCTGTTATTGGGAAATGATGTTCCTCAACTATTATAACTGATGCACACAGACTGATAATAGTGTTTTAGCAACTGAGTGCTTGTGGTCTTGTGGAGGCCACGCCACCATGAGGTTCAGAGCTTATTAAAATGCCAATGATAGATTGCGTGTAAATTTTTGCATTAGTATTATAAATGCCAATACTGGTCAAGTAAGGTGATCATTAAGCACATGGTCTGGTTAGACCTGATGTCCTCAGAGAGAGAAGCTCATACTGAATAAGGATCATTCAGTACATTTGGGACCAACATCTTAGAGGTGGAGGACTATTTCTGGCATGATGGTGATCAGGCATGATATTGGATGAGTATGGACAGGAAGAAATCTTATGTGAACTCAGACCCTCCGATGTACAAAAATATGAATGAAGCAGAAATGTGTTTCATTGAACTTTTCTTTTATTGGACCTCAGTGATCGAGAGAACAGAAGCATCTGCTATGAAGCAGAGTCTGGAGGTAGAGCCCATGACTGTGCCTGGACTGTGTGAAAACGGTGAGAATGATGAAATAATGAAGGAATAAGTGATTATTATGGATTTTCTTGATTTGCATAATGCCAAGATAATATAAAGAGGATTTAGGTAAATAGACTTAATGCTCAGTGACTTAATGGCAAACACTCTGCACAAATGCATATGAATGAAGTTATCTTTCTACCTCTCTACACCCTGCTTCTTCTTTCTTTCTCTGCTCTTAATTTCTGCTTTCTGCTCTCTCTTTTGTCTTGCTTGATTTCTTTCTCTTTCTTCTTCTCTGCTCTTGCTTTTCTCTCTGCACATTCTGCTCTATTGCTCTCTGTTCTTTCTCTGTCTTTTTGTCTTTCTCTCTTTCTCTCTGTGTCAGTAGGTTTGACTAAGATTCTGGCAGAAGTGGTCGAGGAGGTGAGGTTGTCTATAGATAAGGACATTAATGGAGCAGATCTTCTCCACAGTCTCCTCAGCGCCCCCTGGCTCAACTCTCTGCTCAGAGTCAGTCCCGCACCAACCTGTTCATTTCATAACCTCAGTCTCTGTTAATAACCACACCGCTGATTTAAATTAATGTGAAGAGGTGTGACAAAATGCCCTATTATATAATCACAAGCTCAGATGTCCTGTTACTTAAAGTATATAAAGTGGTACTAAAATTACACTTTATTTGGATATTTTGATTCTCAGTAGATGCATTTGGATTTAACTTATTTGATTTATATTGAATCAATTATCAGTTAGAGTCTACTTACCCTAGTTACCCTAACATGACCCTAACCAGAACTTAAATTTGATGCTAACGCTGTCCCATAACCTTAACCTCAACCCAAAGCCTAAACCAGAGCCTAACTCTGGTCTTAAAGCCATAGCCCTTCATTTTAACCTCAACCACAAACCTAATCATAATCTAAAACCTAAACCTAATCCTAACCTTAACCTCAACCCAAAACCTAAGCCTGATCCTAAACCTTAACCTTAACCTCAACCCAAAACCTAACTGTAATCCCTAACCATAACCTAAAACCTAACTCTAACCTTAACCTCAACCCAAAACTTTACCTTAATCGTAAACCCTAACCTTAACCTCAGTCCAAAACCTAAAACAAAACTTAACCCTGGTCCTAACTTAATGCTGGTCCTAATCCTAACCCTTAAATTGTGGAGTATAATTTGAGTTCTGCAGACAGTTTGTTAAGAATATGAACATCTGTAGTTAATATGCAGATTATTTGTAGGGACATTAGTGTCCAAATAAAATGACACCAAATTACAGTACAATAACTTATAGAATTACTTTTATGAAACATTAAGAAGTGTATTGTGTGTTCATAGTAGATTATATTTTCGTAACAGTCAGTGATTATTCCATGAACAGCAGAAATGATTTTATTAACTCAGCATGTTCAGATCTGATGTATATGGTCATGTGTGTGTATGGGTAATTCACAATGGCTGCAAATATGCATCATTTTATCTGTCTTAAAGGCACAGTATGCAATATTTCAGGTTATCTTTTAGCAGAATTTAAGATAATCACTAATAAAAATGATTAAAAACACATCTAATCATTATAAACTAAGAAGTTGTTTGATTATTTTATCTTAGAATAAGCTGTTTATATCTACATTGGTCGCGGGTCGAACACTGACTGAGGCCGCCATGTTGCATCGCCATGTTTCTACAGTAGTTCAAAAAGGACAAACGAGACTAGCAAAAACCATTTGTGTCGTAATGACGAATTGGCCACTCAAATTTGATGGCGCTGTAGCTTTGTTTTTAACCGTTGGCTGACATAAAACAGGAGAAGAAGCAGAATAAATACACATATATCTCAATAAAACCTCAAGAAGAAGAAAAACACGAAGTGAAGCAAGAATAAAGGATTTTTGGTTTATTTATTAAGATGGCGGAACATTCTTATGCTCGTCAAGAAGAGAAAACAATAGTCAAGGTACTCCCAAAGTTTACTGAAAAAGTTCTGCTGAGCAACGAATCTGCATGTAGCTTAGCTTCATATTTGTACGTGCAGTGTTTTTCCCCCATTCCACCTTAAATGGTGCTGCAGGACATTGTAGCGCATCGGAGCTGAACGCTACTGCAGCATTTATGGTGGAACGGGAGATTCGTAGCTGCGTGCTAGTTCGTGAGCTTGGCTAATATGAGCTTGTTGTGTGAACTGTTAGATTTAGCCAAGCTAACACACTGAGAGAGCTGACATTATGGCTCTGAGGGTCTAAAAATACATAACTTTATTAGATGCTTACGTTTCGGCTGAAGTGCCTTCTTCAGAGCAAGGTAAGCTTACCTTGACTAGAGAAAAATGTGTATCCTGCCTGCATTAGGCCAAGTAAGAAAAAAGAATTGGTGATCATCCCCGCCCGACCCTCTAAAAAGCACTCGACCTTTTTTTTTTTTTTTTTTTTTTTTTTTTTTTTTTTTTTTTTTTTTTTTTTTTTTTTTTTTTTTTTTACACACAAAAAAAATGCGCCAAAAACTAGTCTGGCCTAGAATCATTCAAATTTCGCATGCTTCCAATGACGTGATCCCAAATCAATTCTGCACATGTGCAGTACACTTCCTAGTGGCTGTCAATACGAATGGCCGGTCGTTTTTGTGATGCAAATCATGGCTTTTGTAGTGGCCAGCATCGTAAAAACACTGCAGTCGGCCAATAAAATTCGTTTCATTTCCCTGTTATCTAATGAAATAAAATACAATAGATTATTTTAACTGTAGTATATAATAATAATTATTATGCAGCGTGCCACAGACTCACACACAGAGAAGCAGACGGAGGGCCGGTTGTATAAATAATACAGAATAACTTTACCAGAGACCGAAATAAACAATTACTTGTTTAGTTTTGAAATAAATGTATCAAGTGTGTGTGTGTGTGTGTGTGTCTTTCTGTGAAACTGGCGCTGTGTTTTGCTGACGATTATTTTCGTGGCTTTGCCCTGAAGATGCCAATGCATAAAAAAACGATCTAAAATGAATAAATAAATACATTCTCTCTGTGAGTTTCGTTTGATTTTAAAATATAATATAGTATTTGGAGTGTTTGTGTGTCTTTGTGAGATCCTGAGATATTTTCCTCATTTTGCCCTGGAGACGGTAATGCATAAATAAATCTCTAAAACGATCTAAAAGTAATATATAAATGCATTTTCTCTGTGTTCTTCGTTTGATTTTAAAATATAATATAGTATTCTGAGTGTCTTTATGTGAAACCGGCTTCCCTCACTTTGCCCTGGACAGTTTATCATATAACTGGCATATCAATAGGACGCTAATCGTCTCCCAGCAGGGTGGTGGGCCAAGCGGGGGATTTTCCCCTGACGAGAAATTTCGTTGCATCCGCGCTTCCAGTGCTAGATGCATTTTACCAGGAATACAGTGACAGGAAGCATGATGGTGACCCCATTTCCCCTACCCATGTTTTCCATGGTGAGTTAGGCATCCATTGCATGCGCATTCATATCATATCTCCTAATGACTCCATTCTTATAGGCTTTTTCTAACTGGTTCTGTCATCTTGTGAGGCTTTAATGAGCTCACAACCAATTTGTTGATGGATGCATTTGTCAGATTAAATAGTTTTCATTTATAGATATTTCTTTTGTAGTCCTTCTGCCATCTTTTGTGTCTTCTGGGCAGATGTTCCATACTTCAGTTGAATTTGTAAATCACTCAAGAAGAACATGATCTATGTTTAACAGGGTTTATTTAAGTTTTCAACATCTTTTTTATATTCGCTACATATTGTAGCGTCGGGAAAGAGAATAAAGAAAAAGGACGAGACATTAGCTTACTAAATGCTCTCTTACTGCTCTTTTAGTAAAAAGGAAAGTGCAGTAGCAAACGCTCACTGCTTTACAACATGAAAGTACGACCAGACTAACTAAATGGATTAAGACACACATTAACGGTAACTTAACTAAAACACACTAAAATAACTCAGAGACTAGACTACAACTAACAATCATTACACATACAAAAATCCCCTCTTAAAGACCCCAAATAATTACAAAATAGACCCCATAAACACACAAGAGAACTTTATTCAAATACCGTACGACACGCAGCCATCTGATTGGCCGACACCCCCAAGAGCCACCAAAATACTTTTCTACCATCAATCAAAAAAAAAAAAAAAAAACCACCTCCCCCCCAACCCAAAATTTTGGTGAAAAAGGATGATCACCAATTTTTTTTTTTTTACTTGGCCTTATCTGTCTACAGTGAAGCAGTTTGATGTGTTTATTTTGTACAGAAAACAGCTAACGTTTACAATAGCACTACTGAAGTGCAGAAAATGTTTGACCTTTGTAGCTATGATAATTTTACATATTACATTTCCTAAATTTCTAATTAAAATTAATCTTACCACTTGACATATCACTAGCTCTAAAGCTGCTATTAGACATCGCGTTTGGGAGTATAAAAGATTTATGACACATGACGGCCACCGTAGAGACTCCTTCGTGTTTGGAAGGGAGGGGCTGTGGAAAGAGTTTTCAGTTGGTTACAATATGGAAACTAAACCACTAGATGTCGCTGGAAACTACATACTGTGCCTTTAAGGCCTGCATGACACGCAAACAGTAGACAGTAATTAACCATTAGACATTAGGTTTAGTCCACAAATAAGGTCTTTATGCACAATGTTTCAGTGTCTAAAAATCCTGTATAGTTCAAATAAGATAAACCATAAGCTGTAACCTTTTCATTTTTGCTATGCTAGTCAGAGTACTCAAATACATACACTTAATTATATAGCGGATTACATTAGCAGTCACATAAGTTTACATCCAGAGGATTTAAATCTGCAGACTTTACATTTTGTCAAGCACATATTGACAGTTTAGAATCTGCCCATTGTGGTGGCAATAAATGTGTGATTGACGAGAGAATGGAGTGAAAGAAAAGATATTTGGTTTCTTGAGAGCTGACATAAAAGATGGATCCATCCGCTGCAGTGTCAAAAGAGTACTGTCCTTGCAACCCCTGACAGTCTCTTTTATTGTCCTGCCCCACAACTGGGCATAGCTAATAAGCTTCTGCCTAGACCAGCTACACCCTCCTCTGGGCTTCCTCTCATAACACAAGTTGAAACTCAGTGAATAACGGAAAGCAGAGCTGGGTGTAACCAAAACCGTCAGGGCTTGCGAGATTAGTGATAAATGTCAAAGCACACTTACACAACCAATGCACCCTATGCTGGCTTAACAAATAAATAGAACTTATAATACTATGTTTTTACATGTAATCACACAAGTAAGATGATTTTTCCATCACACGTTCTAATGCAATTTCTCTTCATTTCTTTTTTAAATGATTATTTATTTATTTTCTGTCTGAATCTGCATGCCCATAGCATAAAATGTGGCATGTTCAGATTTTTGTCCCAGAAATCCTGTTTTTAAGCCGAAGGGATATTATATAGGTTCATTTCACAACTCGTACCACAAAGGCTCACCTTTCAGCAGGACAAAAATGTAGTGCTCAGTTCTGGTTGTTTGGGACTTAGTCACCAGTAAAGAATGGCAACCATTAATTAAAGCTTCAGTTTATTTAACCTTGAGATGGCAATGAGATGGCACACGATTCATTTGAATCAGAATGTTTTTGTTTTTTGCTGTGCAAAATAGGCAGAAATGAACCGTTTGAGTAATGAATTTCTGAATATAAGGACTAGATGAACCTGCTGGAGGCTCCAGGCAAATTAAGAGGTTAACTGAGCTACATTGAATGAAAATATGCCTGCTTGTATGCATTTTCTTTGCTTTCTTTTTGCCAGGTTTATGAGTGTTTGCTGGAGCACCAGAGGACCTCCCCCAGCCCATATCTTCCCTGCGCTTTAGCACTTTCTCAGGAGGTTAGAACCCATCTCAGAAGCTCAGTCAGAAGCTGTTCATGTTAGCACACTGTCACTGTCCTCTGCTATATTCTCTCTGGCCTGTTCACAGATCCTAGGAGATATGAGGGGGCTTACTGCTCCCTCTCCTGAGACGCAGGAGCTCTATATGATGCTAAAAGCACCTCATTTTCAGGTATGTAATGGGGGGGAAAGATGTGAGTTTGCTTGTGTTTTTGGAATAGATTTCCCTAAAGTGGTTAAATCTTCTAAACCGTCCATGCTCTATCTATCTAACTCCAAAAATCCTGTTCAGAATAATAAGAAACTACATTTAGAGTGAACTAATAATTGAAAAAAATATTCATTATGTATGTAAAAGATACACTCATCAACCATTAATCACTGTATCTACAGTCATTGTCCATTCAGCTCCATTGACCAAAGTATAGACTGTTTCTCTGTACTTTGTTACTCTCCATTCAACCTCTTCAGCACCCACCAGGACCACCACAAGCAAGTGTTATTTGGATGGTGCATCATTCTCAGTGACACCACATCAGTGTGCTTTAGTACAAGTGTATCATACAAAGCAGAGATGCTGTAACACTATGTTGGCCCACCTTGTAGATGTAAAGTCAGAGACAGCAGCTCATCTGTTGCTGCACAGTTTGTGTTGGTCCTGTAGTCCTTCACTGGTGGTCACAGGATGCTGTTGTTTATGGTGGACTAATCTCAGTCTAAAAGAGACACTGAGGGGTTTAAGAAGTCCAGCAGCTCAGCTGTCCAGCAGCTCATACAAGTGCAACACACTCTTAACACACCACCACCACATCAGTGTCACTGCAGTACTGAGAATGATCCACCACCCAAATAATACAAATACAGTGAGTGAAAGAAGATTAACAGAGTATACAGAGCAACAGATGTACTACACTCTGTAACTGTAGAACTACAAACATTTGTGGTCAGTGGAGCTGAAATGGACAAAGAGTATCAGTAGTTTGATGAACAACTTGGGTGATCACTAACAGTCCAGCTGGAAACGGGACTGTTTTGTAGCTCTGAATAGCTTCATCATCATAGCAACACTTGTTATGGAAGAACACATTTGTGGGCAGAGCATCCATCCATCCATCCATCCTTCCATCCATCCATCCATCCATCCGTTCATTTATCCATCCATCCATTATCTTATCTGCTTAATCCTGATCAGGGTCTCGGTTAGCCTTTTACCTCCACACCAGGCACAGGACACGGCATTACAGACTGTCCTAGCCAAACCCAGGACAGGGAACCAATCCATCCCTGGGTGCACACCCACAAAGACAATTTAGTGTAACCAATTCACCTGTCCTCCATGTTTTTGGACTGTGGGAGGAAACTGGAGACCCTGGAGGAAACCCAGGCAGACGGGGAGAACATGGAAACTCCTCTCAGATGGGGACTTGAACCCAAGATGGGCAGAGCATAGATATATCAATGATAAAGGATTTGCAAACAGAACTATCTGCACTTAAAACTGCAGGGCTCATATGTGGTCTCATAACTCCACATTCTCATATATTTCAACCTGACTGTCATCCTTTGACTGTCATTGTATTACACCTAGTATACTGAGTACCCTGAATGTTTCTTTTCCCTACAGGCTCTGCTCTCAGCTCATGACTCTGTGTCTCAGAAGGACTACGCTCCAGTGCTGCCACCCCTGCCTGATGACCTGCCTGAGGATGAAGAGGCCATGAGGATAGTCTGCCTTGTCAAGAACAAACAGCCCCTGGTGAGGAAGAACAGTCTTTTCACATGCTTCCTAAAACATACATGTTCCCATGATAATAGAAGTCTAGCTTTAATGTTTTAGCACCTACTGATTGGTTATATTGTAAACTGCAGTGCTGTTGAATAATATTTAAGATATAATGTCTATGCATACTATGTTATTTTCTATCATGATGTTTTCTGACAGTTCTTTAAAGCTGCTGCCATGGACATTTCACTACTAGAACACATTTTCACACAGTTCTATCAGAACATCATGGCCAGCCCTGGTTTGGAATGAACTCGGCCTGGGGTGACATACAGTAGATGCCATGTGTAGAGTTTGCAGCATGTATAAATAAGCGAGCACACTAGTCAGTTGTAGCAGAGTGCAAACCCATCATCATGATAATAACGTACTGGGTGAAGGATGCACAGTAAATCTGCCAGTGTTAAATCAACACTATTAGAGTGTTAAATCACAGTATTTACTGTGTGATAGCATCTCAGAAAGCAGTACCTTAATCTACAGCTGCTGTATTGAAGGTATATTCAGAATGAACTTCTTGTACATTCTGTGCCACCTAACAGTGGTGCTCCATGGGCCACTGATGCCACTCTGGCAAGTGGTAGAGAGCAATCAACTTGCCATAGTGGACCAGTTAACCTCTATAATGAACAAAGGAGCAATAAGGAAAGTGTCAGTGATCACCAGTGACTGAACACTCTAAACCAAGGGTGGTTATTCTCACTATTATGTAGGTTGTCATAATATTCTGATATAACTGTGTATTTGATAAGAGACCGTGTCATTATTAGCAGTGCTGGATGCAGGTTTAGATTATTTCAATGCAGATGATCTGCTTGACAAGACACAGTTTGTTTGATTAAAATGAATGGCTGATGTTATATAAACACTCAGAAAAAGGGCATTTTATAAATATTCTGAGTATTCTGCCAGTGTTTATCACTTTACATAAAGAATGGTACTTAAGGCTGTATTGGTTGAATTGAATTAAGCATTTCTAAACAGGTGAGCAGTTTTGAGGATGATCTAGATATTCTGTCATTTTTATCATCATTTTTGTCATGACTTTTGCTGATCTTTAGACCTTCACTATGTGCAAACATGTTATTACGCAAGGTTCATGTTGGCTAATAAATAAATGAAGACTTTATTGCACATATACTGCACATGTTTTTCATGAGTGTCATCAATAAACCTTACTCCAGATGTTGGGTTGCATTAATATTGATAAACTGCTTATTTTCATTAATTAACACATTGCTTAAGCATGTAATCATGTTTAACACAGTCTTAAGTACTGTTAAATGATGTGCCATTATTGTTAAGTGTTATTGAAACCTCTATTTGTGACTCAAAACAGTGTTTTTTACTTACACAATGTATTTCATCATCAAGTATATATCTGCTGCATCTGTATTTTACTGTTCATTATTATAGACAATAATCTTTTACATATTTTTTAAGTTAAAATGCTTACAAACTACCAACTCTGTTGAGTACAAGCTTGTAATATCTCTAAATAGTGTAACAACTTCATGACTCAAAATTACGCATGGAATTTTCATTTGTGGGGAAAATGAAAAATTAAGCAGTTTTGTACCTTGTTTGCTGAACTTGAAAATCGAATTGCAATAGATGTTATTTGAGTGAGCTGTGCTGTGTCAAAATGTGATTCTACATCAAAGCTAGTAGCAACGGATTCAATACCAAAAGATCTGCTTTCAGTACACATCTTTGTTATATGACTGAAGCAATATGTGACTCTATTAATGACATATTATTTTAATCTGGCCTGACAGCTTCAGTTTAAGTACTTTAACTTCTTTTTTGTATAATGTTTGACCTCACTTGCCTCATAAGAGTGTTGGAGGGGGGTCGTGTGCTCGGTGGGACAGCATGAGGCGGCTTGCTTTGGCCAGGTGTGTCAACTCAGGTCAGGGTCCCTCACTCGAGGACTCAGGGATGCTGGATTCCTCTGGCCTGCCAGCAACAGGCCAGCCCTGCTCACTGCCAAGCTACCAGCCTGCTGGACACAGCGGCATGTGTGCCCATAATGGCCGCTTCTCAGGAGAAACAATCACCCAGTCTTTTCCGGCTGTCTGCAGCTCAGTGACTGTGGGTAAGAGGACTGGGGTGACATTGTGGGTGTTTTTTTTTCTTGTATAAGGTGTGTCTTTATGACAGAGTACTAATCATACAGACAAATAATTTTTTAATGTAACTGTTCAAATGATGTTTCAGTTTGAAAAATGCACTGCAAAAGCAGCACTACTTGAAATAAGCCAAATATTCCTAAATGTGAAAAAAAAATCTACCAAGTCAAATTTGCTTGGCTAGAATTCTTATAACTAGCAAATTAATCTAACTCATATGTGTTTTTAAATTAAACTAAATTGTCAAGACTTAAAGAAAATTTAGCTTCTTACGAGCAAAAATTACTTTTCTTAAGAAATATTTTTCCAAATGAGTGTTACAAACTCTTGATTTAAAGTTTACTTGATTAAATACATTTCTTAAATTGAGAATTTGTTTAAGTGGCCTTATTTTTTAAATAAGAAAAATAATCTTATTCTTATTCTGGAATTTCAACCAAACCACAGTCGTACCCTGTAACTGGTAAATAAAGCTCAAGATGAGCTGAAATATTAAGAAAAAGTTATACATATGTTCATAGAATGAGCTTAATTTTCTTGTGCAAAACTTCCTTGTTAAGATTATTTTTTCTTTTTAGACAAAAATAAGAAAAAATGTCCATAAACAAGGTTTTTTTTTTGCTTTCTTAAAAATATTTTTTGCAGTGTGACTTTGCTTTGTGGCTGGAAAAACATTAAATATACAAACATGTGACTACACTCATTAGTAATTCTGTACTAAAGATCACGTTAAGAATGTACTATTAATATTTTGTTTTCAACAAACCTTACACCCCAGAAACAAGAAACACTTTTTATTGGCTGGCAGGTGTTCAAGTAGATGCAGTAAAAATGGTTTAATTGCAATTTTAGTGATCTAGAAATTTGTAATGGTAGTCTTAACAATCATACTAAATATACATTGATTGAGGAGCTACTACAATGACAAATAGCCAAAATTGACAATTTTGTGACAAATTGTTTAAAATGTCATCTAATGTTTTCTTCCTATACAAAAATGCCTAAAGGTGTGGCAACTGGGGTATAAGCGGTATAACAGGCTTTGAATATATGACATTCTTTGTCTTGTCCATTAAGACTCTGGTGACTGTTTGTCTTTGCATATTGCTTGGTGGAAGAATTGTTAATTGCAGTCATCAATATTGAATATAATTGACTGAACGTTGTAGTATTTTACTATGTTATATTTTGCCAGTGTTCAATATAACGGCCCCCATTGTTAACAGTTAAAATCACTGCAGTAGCCTTTGGCTTATTGCTTATTTATAATAATAGCTTTTTGCCTATAACAATAACAATAGAAGAGTGGACAGATCTTTCTTTGTTGCCCTGAACCCAATCTAATGTTATTTTCCTCTTTTCACTGCCTTCTCACCTCAAACTAATGTGATAGAAAAAGCTGTAAACAAAAATTATGAACCAAACTGGACACACGCTCGACCAAAGTCCAGCTCAGCGACCCACTGTTCTCAGTGTCCTCGTATGGGCTTCGAGTCACGTTCCCACACTGCCCCATCCAGCCCTTTACTTCAGAGCCACAGGACCACACAGGCTCCCCGCTCTTCTCATCATGCCCTAGAGCTGACCAAACAGCACAGCCTGGATGAGCTCAGGTCCACTGTGCACACTATGGCCACCAGCATGGAGCACAGCAGCAGTGACGTGAGAGACCTGAGCCACAGGATGGTGGCTATGACCCAGAGAATGACGGATAGTGTGGAGGAAAACACTCAGGCTCTAAGTCTGCTTGTGGAAGTGGTGGACAAGCTGCAAAGCCTGATTGGAGCCAGCAAGCCTCCAGACCAAGCCCATCCTTCAGGCTTACCAAAACAGCCCATCACAACCAAAACATATAAAGCTTCATCAAGACCTCCCACCATTACACCGAACGTCTTTGTGAGCCGCATCCGATTGTCTTCTTCTTCATCTTCATCATCAGCTTCTTCCTCATGCTCCAGCTCTCTCAACTCCTACATGGAGGATGTCCAGACCTCACATGAGCCTTCCTGTATCCAAAGAGGAAGCAGTATAAATGCTGGACAGTCCGTCCTCTGTAACGGTTCAGCCTCAAAGCCAAATGATGACTATGGAACAATAGGCTGTCTCTCCAGCAAGAAGAAAAAGTCAAAGATGAAGAAATAAGTGAGACTGGCTTTCCATTACTTGCGGCTTTCTTTCCTGAGCTCTGCTGGCTCGTACTCTCCTTTAGCTTCCTGACATTGTTGATTTGTGTTAACAGGCATTAGTTCTTTCTTTATTAATTGTGTGTTACTAATAAGTGACATGCATGTCTGGTTTTCATTAGGGATGCACGACCTGATTTGGCCATCAGTACATTTTTATTGGTAACACACAATCAGCATTCTGGCAATTTATTAGCTCTGTTCTGGCACATCTGTGTTGTAGTGTTATGTGGTGAATGCACTCAAACTGTATTTGAATGCTTGTGTGCCTATTAAAGAGCAAAAATGCCATTTATACTTTATACCTTGGCTAGACCACACACAGAGATTTGAGGAATAGTCAAATAAATACTACAAAAGTCATCAGCCAAATTCAGAACAGGCCGTAAAATCCCTGATCAGTGCATCCCTAGCTTTCAGTCTGTGTTTGTGCTCTCATAGCTTTTGTGAAGCTCATTATGTGAAACCATTTTCATCTCATACATCATGATTACTTACCTTTCATTTCATCCACAGGTCTTGGGATTTTACAGGGATACATCTTAATAGGGAAAACCCTTTTACTGTGTCACTGTCAACATTGGTCATTACTGTGACCTTTTAATAGATCAGAAAACATCTGTTCACTTTTTCTTAAGTTAGAATGTCCATGGCATGAGATTCTGTGCTGTTCAGTTTGTGTTCTTTCAAATGATGCCATTCTTCATCCATTCTCTCAGTGGATTACAATCTTTTTCTTCCTTCTTTTTCATGTCGTACATCCTTGACTTCATATGTGGATGTAGAATATGGACTTTTCCTTATTTCTTATTCAGTGTTGCTCATTAATATGAGCTTCCCATTATAAATAATAAATCAGTAGACAGTAATTTTCTATATCATTGTTTTCTCTTTGTTATTAGGGAGCTACAATTAAAAAAGATGAGAAAACAGGAGAGATCCTTATTGCGAGAGTGATACACGGAGGACTAGCAGATCGTAGTGGTGAGTGGGTCAGCTATTTTTTATATATTACATGTGTTTTAGCAGCAAAACATACTTGCATGGTGTGTATAATCATGGTACACGGGCATACATGGCTTCTGGAATCAGTATTAAAAGATAAATTGGGCCAGAGCAGCACATCTGGTGTAGCTGACAAGAGTTGTGCTAAACTATTTAATGTAAGTGTAAATCATTTGTATTTCAGTCTAATAATTAATGTGCAGTGCATTTATTTAAATGTGATAAAATTACATTAGAACAAATTGTAAAGTAAAAAATCCTGTGTAAAAGAGTTCCTGTCAGTCTATTTCCTTCATACAATTGGCCTGTTGGGTAACTATGATGCTTACTGCTTTGCCAACTGGCTGGCCAACACATTTGTACACAGATACAGTGGTGCTTGAACATTTGTGAACCCTTTAAAATGGTCTGCAATTCCCTTTAAAATATATTTCTGCATACATTTGACACAAGACTTCAGACTGTCACACAACTCCTAAAACTAGAAAAAGAGAAACAAATGAGACTAAAATATTAGACTTGGACATTTATTTATTGGGCGGCACGGTGGCTTAGTGGTTAGCACGTTCGCCTCTCAGCGCTGTGGTCTTGGGTTCGAGTCCACATCTGAGCGGAGTTTCCATGTTCTCCCCGTGTCTGTGTGGGTTTCCTCCGGGGTCTCCGGTTTCCTCCCACAGTCCAAAAAAAAAACATGGAGGTCAGGTGAATTGGATACTCTAAATTGTCCGTATGTCTGTGTTTGTATGTGTACATGTGTGCGTTTGTGTTCACCCAGCGATGGACTGGTGCCCTGTCCTGGGCTTGGTTGAATAGTGTACTGCCCTGCCCTGCGCCCAGTGAGGGGGTAGGGGACTAACCCGCGACCCTGATAAGGAATAAGCGGGTGTGATAATGAATGAATGAATGAATGAATTTATTTATTGAGGAACCAAATCTAATATTACATGTCTGTGAGTAGTAGAAGTACTGTATGTGAAAGTTTGCTTTAAGTATCTTGTGTGACATCATTTTGCAGTGATAACGGCATCTAAACTTTCAGCTCACAGACAGTCCTTTCCTTTTTCTTTAGAAAATTCTAAGATAATTTGAGTATAAATTCAGCAGGTATGATTTGGAGTTCATTGTTCCATCAATAGTGACAAGCCATTAAGGCCCAAACCATGATACTACCACCACCATGTTTCACAGATGCCATGTTTTTATTTTGGAATGCAGCGTTATCCTTTCTCTAAACATAACACTTCTCATTTAAACCAAAATCAAATTTGGTATCATCCATCCAGAAAATATTCTGTAACTGTATATAATAACTGTAGATTGGAAGCAATGTTTTTTTTTTTTTTTTGAGAGCAGCAGCTTTATCCTTGCAACCCTGCCATGCACACCCTTATTGTTCAGTGTTTGCCTGATGGTGGACTCATGAAGTTACCTTTAGTTGCTTTGTTTCATGAAAAATCGAATGAACAGAGAGCTGAATAAGCTGTGATAAAGGCAAAGTGAGTGGATATGTTTTTTGCTTTTTCACTGCTGTTTTGCAGTGTGTATTTAATGACCATTTTGACTGGAAATTAAGTCAACAAAGGGTGGTCTTATTCATAGTACTGTACACTTCCGTGCAATGATGACACATCCATATATATAATGTTGGTTATCGTTTGCCCTGGTTATGGTATAGTTCAGTTATTGGCAAGTTACCTGCTTGGTTTTCGTTGGCGTGCCTACATGACTCCGCTAATTTCCCAAAAACAGAGCACCCACCCTCGCATTCATCACTCATCCAGGCATTTGTCCTTCATTCTGGCTTTGTTTTTCATTTATTTTTGTTGATAACACTCAAAACAAAGTAAAACACGTCACACTAAAGTGATGGTGCACAACACTGCTGCCTGAAAATCAAATAGCAGCTGAGAACACGTGCACAAAACAAAGTCTGCCAGCTGGACCACACCAAAAAGAGCGTAAACCTGTAGAAGTGATGTTAAATGTTCATTTATCCATTTCATTAGTCTTTACTATTTATTTCTCATTGTGTTCTGTATGTAAAACTACAGTTATTCTATATAAAATGTCTTTTTATTAATATTTTGGAGTTTTGGATTAATTAGGTTTACATTATTTCTTATGGGAAGTATTGGTTCAGTTATCATTCGTTTTGGTCATCATCAGACACTTTAGAACAGATTAATGACTAAAACCGAGGTTCCTTTGTAATTACATTATATTGTCACCCCTGCCAACCAAAAACCCTGCATGTCTGAGGAAGTAAGGAAAATGCTCAAGGCATGGAACATGGCTTTCAAGTCTGGTGATGAGAACACACTGAGAACAGTGAGAGACAACCTGAACCATACCATCAGACAAGCAAAGCATGCACATGGTCATAAAAATCCAGGACTTTTTGCATTACCACCAACACCAGAAATATGTGGTAAGGCATACAGACCATGCAAATTACAAGACACCACCTCCTGCATGTGATGAAGACATGGACTTAATCAACAACCTCAATACATTTTTGGGGCTGTTTGTGGTTTGAAACAGCACCCCAGCAGAGAAAGCAATCCCCCATCCAGACAAAAAGGCCCCCTGTTTTGTCTCAGTGGATGTCCGGAGGACCCTAAAGATAGTAAATGCACAAAAAGCCCCAGGGCCTGACAATATACAGGGCCGAGTGCACAGGGAATGTGCAGACTAACTGCCATGTCTTTAACACCTCACTGGACCAAGCCAAACTACCATCATTTTATAAGTCTGCCACCATCATTCTAGTGCCATAAAAAGCCTCCCAGATTTCATCACTATATGACTACCGAGCCATTGCATTTACTCCCATCATAATGAAGGGCTATGAGAGGCTAGTAAAGGAGAACATCTCCTCTGCACTCACTCCCACTGTTGACCCCCCACCAGTTTGCGAACCAGCCAGAATTCCAAATGAAAAAACGCTGCTATACGAAACGCTAGACTCTCATCCTAGATATGTCTTTGTTTGCACTCTCTATAATACTACTCTACCTCTCTTAAAAAAATATCAGTTAACTCAAAGTTTTAATATTTTTTCATTTTAAAAATGTTTTATTTTTTATTTTTAACATTTTTATTTTTTTCTTATTCCAATGTGTACATATACAGGGGTTAGACAATGAAACTGAAACAGCTGGTTTTAGACCACAATAATTGATTAGTAGGTGTAGGGCCTCGTTTTGCGGCCAATACAGCATCAATTTGTCTTGGGAATGACATATACAAGTCCTGCACAGTGGTCAGAGGGATTTTAAGCCATTCTTCTTGCAGGATAGTGGTCAGGTCACTACGTGATGCTGGTGGAGGAAAACGTTTCCTGACTCGCTTCTCCAAAACACCCCAAAGTGGCTCAATAATATTTAGATCTGGTAACTGTGCAGGCCATGGGAGATGTTCAACGTCACTTTCATGTTCATCAAACCAATCTTTCACCAGTCTTGCTGTGGTATGTCTCTGGTATGTCACCATAATGTTGTGTGCATTGTAATATACTATATAACTGTGCTCTTACCTGCTAACTGAACCTTCACACTCTGCTCTTACTGGTGCAATGTGACATTAATGAAGATTGGCCACCAGACTGGTCCAATTTAGCCATGAAACCTCCCACACTAACATGACAGGTGTTTCAGTTTCACTGTCTAACCCCTGTATATTCACAGATATATGTATATATAGGTATGTATGTACAGTATATTTATATACAGTATGTAGTATATGTACACACACTGTTCTCATTCTATTGACATTGATATTGACACAGTCATGTTTTTCAGTTCTGTGATAAGCCAGCGGCAATTAAATTTAGTTCTGTATACAGTTGGTGTATGTAAAATAAAGCTATCTATCTATCTGTCTATCTGTCTGTCTGTCTGTCTGTCTAGCTACCTACCTACCTACCTACCTACCTACCTACCTACCAACCAACCAAGAATGAAGCTTATTTCTATTTAGTGTAGACTTAACTATATAAGTAAAACATTAAAGTGAACCAAAATCAAGATATTCATTTTATGGATGTGCTTGCAGTGTTGCAAGTCAATGTATGAATGTTGATGTTATGATGTATGTGTGTAAGGTCTCCTCTATCCTGGTGATAAGCTGGTGGAGGTGAATGGGGAGTCAGTGGAGGGTTTGGAGCCCAAACAGGTTATTCAGATTCTGGTAAGAAAGAGTTAATTGGTGAAAAGAATGCATTGAATGTATTTCTCCACCCCTCACACACTGACTTTGTTACTGTTTTCAGATGCATTCTCAAGGAACCATTCTGTTCAAGGTCATCCCTAACTCACCACAGCCTGCCACCAGTCAGACAGCTGTAAGTAAAGCTGTAAGTTAATCTGATTTTATACTACTCATACACTGTGTACTGCTGAAGTCTTTGTCATGCTCCATGTTTACTCATATGAGGAGACAAATATTTGAGTCATTTTTTATTTCTATATGATGATACATTCACTGGCCACTTCACTGGGTAAACATACCTTGTATCTACACGCATTGTCCATTGTTTCAGCTCCACTGTTTCTCTGTATACTGTCTTAGCCCCCATTCACCATGAATGATCCACCACCACATTTTGTATATAAGGTGACATATCTCTGTATCACTGATCTTTCCTCTGATTGGCTGTTGTGCATTGGGCTTCTTTAATAAATTAGTCTGGTTGAACTGTAGAATATAATTCAGTCTAGAAAACAAAGATGTCAAAACAAACTTAATTAATGCAATGATGCCTTTTTTTTCTTGACAGCCATGAACAGTACAATGTTTAATCTTTTCCTCCACAATATTTCTGATTTTCCACTACAGTAAGCCTCCTGTATGGCAGAATATCTGCAAATCTGCAAGCTTGTGTAGGTGTTATGCTCAGTTCTTCATGTAGATGTCTGCCAGCATACTTCTAAATAGTCTAAATCAAGTGCAGTGTTCAGAAAACAAGCAACAGTGTTGTGGAGAATGGACAGAAGAAGTGAAGCACTGGACATGATGAAGAATTTCATCTTTTGTCTGCTTGATCTCATCTTTTTAAGCAAATAATCCACAAACATCTCCATTTTGACTTTTTGGTAGTTCTGGTTTGTATTATTTGTAATGTTGACTTCTTACATTTCTATGTACAGTAGCAGTCAAATGTTTGAACACCTTTTCATTCAAATGTTTTTTTTTTTCTCTACACTGTAAATGAACACTGAAGTCATCCAGACTATGAGTGAAATCATGTAGTAAACTTAAAAGTGATAAACAAACCAAAACATGTTTTAGATTTTACTTCAAAGTAGACACACAACTGATGTCTCAAACACATTAAGAGGCAAGAAATGCAAGTCATGACCTCTTGACAAGACACAGCTGTTAACTGAAAGCCATTCCAGGTGACTACCTCATAAAGCTGACTGAGAAAATGACAAGAAAGCTGCATCTAAGCAAGAGGTGCCTACTGTGAAGAATGTCAAATATAAACATATTCTGCTTTGTTTACTTGTTTGTTTACTAAATAATTACAGATGTTTATTCATAGTTTAGATGACTTTAGTATAAATCTACAATACAGAACATTTTTACATCATGAAAAAACACTGAATGTCCAAACCTTTGACTGGTACTATAATTATCTCATCTCTTCTTTCTAGCTATATGTGAGAGCCATGGTAGACTACAAACCACTGCAGGACCCTTCAATCCCCTGCCCAGATGCAGGCATGGCCTTTAGCAGGGGGGATCTGCTGGAGATTGTAGACCAGAGAGACATCCAGTGGTGGCAAGCCAGGCAGCTACCCAACGAAACAGCATGTGCAGGCCTCATTCCATCCATTAGTCACTTCAAAAGGTGAGAAGAGAAGAAAGTGAACAAAATTCTCTGTTGACGCTCAGATCATCAATCATGAAGGCTATGTGTAACGTTTTTGTGTCCTGTTTTTTTTTTCTTTGTTTATTTGTTTGTTTTTGTAGTAAGAAGAGGGAGTTCTGGTGGTCTCAACCCTACCAGGCCCACACATGCATTAAATCATGT
>BRDA01000453.1:28042-39779 GCA_036984385.1 Crenuchus spilurus
ATTAATTCAAATGTATTGTTTTCTCTTTAATGTGTTGTTTTGCATAAGGATGCACAACTGGAATGTAGTCTTTTTGACAGCTTGTTACTGCAGTTCTGTTACCTGTGTACATAACCTCTGTTTCATTGAATAATTAGCTTTTGATGAATATTTCTTGTTTCTTGTTTTCGAGATTTGAGCCATTATAGCAATTTTTACGTTATTTAAATATTTTTTTTTGTGTTATTCTTATTTTAATTAACCCAACCCATTAGTGGCTCTCCTCATCACTTTGCACTGTCCTGACTCTAGGAGGGTGAAGACAAGCACAAGCCTCCTCCGTTGCGTGTGATAGTCACCGCCTCTTTACGAACTACCACTGATACACCATCACTGGGGAACCAACACGCTAGGAGGAAAGCGCAGGGTCTCTAGCTGCGAATGGACCAATCACTAGACGCCCAGAGAGAGCACTGCCAATTTTTGCTCTCTTGGGCCCCGGCTGTTGATGGCAAACAGCATGACCGGGATTCAAACTCGCGATCCTCTGATCATAGTGTCAGCGTCTTAGCCTGCTGAATATGGAATTTTTAAAAAAAATTATTATATTTGCAATTTAAAAAGTAACATCAAACATGCACCTAGACCGTTGAAGTTTCACTCGCAGCTGCATTTCCAAACTAGCCCACTTTATCAGGAAAACTGCAAACCTGGCAACCCTTACTACAGGAGATTTTTCCACAGAAGGCTGTGCACCCACATAACAATAATAAATGTTTTTATTAAAGAGCCAATCATGTTATTTATACTGGAACATTGTCTAATTGAAAGTACTGTTAATGTCATTTTGTTCACACCTCTGTCTGTCTGAACTCAATTACAAAACAAATGCACCCCTCCCTTCAGTGCTCCTTCAGAAACTCTCAAACTGTCATTTATCTCAAATAGACTTGCTTATGTGGTTTCTGACACTGCATGTCATACCTTGTAAAAATGCATATCCCAATGGTCAAGATCATGTGACTCAAACATATGATGTTTTTGCTATGCAGTCTACCTGTTGTTTTTTTTTTATAGTGCATCATACAGTGTCAAATTGCAAGCTACTTGAGATTAACAAGGCCTTTCTTTAAAACTCGCTTCTTGAGGATAGGCCAATGACTGTATGATGTATGGACAGAGCATTGTCTCTAAAACGTGAAGCGACCACACGTTTAGCATCCCTGGCAACTGGCTGACTACAATGTGAAGTGAAGCTCTTCCTTTCCTCCTGTGTTTTCAGTGACAAAACGGCACATTTTCAATGTTAAATTTTTCTCATCAAAATGGTCTTTCCATCTACAGTGTCTGATTCCACCAGGTTTTCCCAAATATAGTATAATACTATAACACTGTATTACATTGTGTAATAACTTATATTGTAAGAAGATGTGGGTGCACAGCCTTCTGTGGAAAAATCTCCTGTAGTCAGGGTTGCCAGGTTTGCACTTTTCCTGACAAAGTGGGCTAGTTTGGAAATGCAGCTGTGAGTGAAACGGTGTAGGTTGCATGTTGGGTGTTACTTTTTAAATTGCATATATAATAATTATTAATAACAGTATAGTGCTAATAATTCCACTGGAAGCAAAATGCTTCACAAAACACGGAGTAGAATGTGATGTTTAAAAACAAAGTAAGAATTTCAGAATAAAGATTAAATCAGCTTTTTTTTTTTTTTTTTTGAAAATTAAAAATACAGTATCTCAAGGCCTTCAGCTCATCTGTAATCCTGGGTTGTGTGTTTCTCATCTTGACATTACCCCGCCTATTATTTATGGCTTTCGGGTCCGGAGGGTTGACTGGCCAGTCGAGCACAGTAACATGGTTAACAAACCATTTGGTAGTAGTTTTGGCACTGGGCACGTGCTCGGCCCTGCTGGAAAAGACTGTGGAAACTTTGTAATGGACTTTACACAATTTGGGTTCTGTGCTTCTCCACTCTTCTTCCAGACTGTATCAACATGAATTCAAAATTTACTTTAATCTGAAAAAGGGACTTTTGAGTGGGTTGATCTTAGGAATGCGGAGTTTGAAGCCCCTTTCTTGGAGACATTTGTACATGGTGGCTATTAATGCAGTGACACCAGCCTCAGTCCTTGAAGTTCTTGAATAAACCTTTTTTAACAATCGTCTCAAGGCTGTGGTCATCATTTGTGCCAGAACATCTATTCCTACCACATTCCAGATGACTTCCATTAATATGCTTGGATACAGCACTCTGTGAACAGCCAGCCTTTTCAGTAATGACCTACTGTGGCTTATCCTCTTTGTGAAGGGTTGTTCATCATATTCTGGACAACTGTCAGCTCAGCAATCTTCCTCATGATTGTGATTGTGAAAATTCTATTAAATTGAGGTACTGGATTTCTGATTGTAATGAGCTGTAAGCCATACTGATCAACACTAATATAAAGAAAGATTGAAATATTTTACGAATATAAGGTATACGAGTATCTTTTTGAATAAAATTATGAACAGCAATGACCTTTTTAACTTGTTTTTAGATTTTGGGCAAGTGTCATCCTCTGAAGGGCAGAATTTACACAGATCTTAAAATGAATGTTTTTGCTGAACCTGGCAACCCTGTCTGTAGCAGCTTTTTCTAGCGGCTATCCCTCCATCTAACACCAGAATAGTTAGAAATACTGTACTCTGTAGTATTTATCCGTATATACAGTCTATGGGATTGGCATAGAAACGAGTCTCACAGCAACAGAATTGTTTATTGCAGTTTTCAGTCTTCTGTTTCCACACAGCTAACATTTCTGATGTCTGAATATTTTTTTTTTTGTGATGTTGTGTGCAAGAGAAAGACCATATGTGAAAGTGTAACATCACACTATCGCAGAGCTACATAAGGCAGTTCTCAGATTCCAGCATTGCGGGATTTAGTGCTCTCCCTCATGTAACACACCTGATTCAACTCATCAGCTAATTACAGGGCCCTTCGTCAGCTGATTTGAGTGTGTTAGAGTGGGCACAATAGACTGCGGCCATACTCTTAAGTAATGGGTGATATTAAAAAATTCATTATTTTTGAATTATTTCAGTTTTTGTTGATCTTTCAGTTCATGTAAATGAAGGCAATTAACTATTCCTTCTAGTTTAATTTATTTTGTCTGTTTGGGCGTGCTTTCTCCTTTAAAGGCACAGTATGAAGTTTCCAGCGACATCTAGTGGTTTAGTTTCCATATTGCAACCAACTGAAGACTTTTTCCACAGCCCCTCCCCCTTCCAAACACGAAGGAGTCTCTACGGTGGCCGTAAGGTGTCCTATATCTTTGATACTCCCAAACGCGATGTCTAATAGCAGCTTTAGAGCTAGTGATATGTCCGGTGGTAAGATTAATTTTAATGATAAATTTAGTAAATGTAATATGTAAAATGATCATAGATACAATGCAAATGAAACATATTTTCTGCACTTCAGTAGTGCTATTGTAAACGTTAGCTGTTTTCTGTACAAAGTAATAAAGTAAACGCATCAAACTGCTTCACTGTAGACAGATAATGCAGGCAGGATACACATTTTACTCTAGTCAAGGTAAGCTTGCCATGCTCTGAAGAAGCACTTCAGCCGATAAGAGTTCATATGAGCTCATATTAGCTAAGCTCGCGAACTAGCACGCAGCTACGAATCTCCCGTTCCACCTTAAATGCTGCAGTAGTGTTCAGCTCCGATGCGCTACAATGTCCTGCAGCAACATTTAAGGTGGAATGGAGGAAAAACACTGAGCACACGAATATGAAGCTAAGTTTCATGTTTTCTTTTCTTTGACGATTGAAGTTGTTTTCTCTTCTTGATGAGCATAAGAATGTTCTGCCATCTTAACAAATAAACCAAAAAACCTTTATTCTTGCTTCTCCTCCGTGATTTTCTTCTTATTGAGGTATACGTTTATTTCTTCTTCTCCTGTTTTATGTCAGCCAACGGTAAAACAAAGCTACAGCGCCATCGAATTTGAGTGGCCAATTCGTCATTACAACACACGGTTTTTGCCTCGTTTGTCCTTTTCAAACTACTGTAGAAACATGGCGAAGCAACATGGCGGCCTCAGTTGGGTGTTCGACCCGCGACCAATGTATAATAAACAGCTTATTTTAAGATAAAATAATCAAATGACTTCTTAGTTTATAATGATTAGATGTGTTTTTAATCATTTTTATTAGCGATTATATTAAATTCTGCTAAAAGATAACCCAAAATATTACATACTGTACCTTTAAAGGTACACCAAAGGGAACCACAAACAGTATTTATACATGTGCATTGGGCAGAAAACAAATTCCCAGGCAAATAAACTTTGTCTGCTGTTCAGAGGTTGGGAATTTGTGTAGTCAGTAATATAAAAAGCAGTTGGTACCAGCTAAATGGACCACTGAGTAATTAGCATCTTGGCACATGCCAGGGTCTGGGATCTCTGAAGGGATCCACGAAGGCAAACACTTACATGTTACAGGACTTATAGGATCTGTTACTTGAAGGGTCCATTGTCTTGGAGTCTGATACCATAGAACAGCTTTAGAGGTCTTGTAGAGTTCGTGCATGCGACAGGTTGGGAGTGTTCTAGCAGTACAGGGAGGATCGACAGCGTATCGGATAAAATGTTCGGAATCATTATCATATGCAACTTTGCAAGATTATGTAATTAAGAATTAATTGTAAATTAATAACTTAAAAAAATTAAGACATTTTTGGACATGAAGACATTTTGGAACTGTAGATTGAAAATCATTGCTTGAAAAAAAGATAAAATATATTGATTATCCCTAAATAACTTGTTGCCAAATATGTGAAATATTGGCTGAAAATAAAAATGATTGCAAATTCTTGAGTTAATTATTTATTTTAATTTCACATCAATTAAAGCGCCCAACAAATGTCCATTTAAAAACTATAACTGCTTGACAAAAGGATGCCACAGTTGCCAATGCTGATATATTAGTGTTTACACTCGGTAGTGTCTGAGACTGACTCTACATTGAATGTCTGAATGATTTGTGTGTTAAATGTGTTCTCGGGGCACTTAATCAGTTAATATAAACGTTTATAAATAGTCTAGTTCATAGTGAACTATTGTATGTTGTTTGAATGTTGGTGTATATTCAATAGAATTAAATGCCATCTTAGTCTGTCCGTCTTAGTCTCTTGAGCTTCCTTCTCTTCCTCCAGAGTCAGGGGGCAGGTCCCTCTTCCTCTTCCTCCTCTCTCTGCATGGTAAGGCGACTCATTCATCAATAATTGATAATTGCTTGGGACAGGTGAGATGGAGAGGCAATTTGTGGAGAGTATAGGCTGGGTGCAGTGCCAGTAGATTGGCTACAGTGTTCTCTCTCGTCCTCTCTCTCTCTCGTGTGTTACTCTGTAGGTGAGTTTTTGCCTCATCTTGCTGGCTCTCTCAAGGGCGCGGCGGGCTGTTCATAGCCGTGGGGCTCTGCATCTTGTCCCAGCACTACTCTGACTTAGTCCTGCTCTGTTTGGAGCGCCCCTCTCTCTCACACACTTTTGATAGTGGTTGTCAATACTCCAGATACAACAATACAAGCAGTTTCTTATCTACTGCGTGGAGCGGCTTCTGAGCTCTGTGCTGTGTTACACTTGTATGTGGAGTGGTGTGTTTCTTGCAAAGGAAGATAAAATTGAAGATAAGAAAAACAGAGAGCATGGAGTGTGTGCTCAGAATGCTAGAATGAAGAAGAGGAGGGAATACGTATTGATTTTAGACACACCTCTTCTCCCCCTGAAAATCCCTTGATTGCTTTTGTTCTCTCTCTCTCTCTCTCTCTCTCTCTCTCTCTCTCTCTCTCTCTCTCTCTAATGAAACTCCAAATGAATTGGAGCACGCCCGCCTGCTTCTCTCCCTCTACTCCACCCTCCCTTCGCTCTCCCTCCTGCTCCTCAATCTCTCTCCCACTTATCATTCTCCACTCAGCACCCTCACTCCATACACCACATATATGTAGGACTGGGTAAGAGCGAAATGTTCTCTCTGCTCCTCTAAAAAGAGATTACTGGAGAGCAGGAATGAAGTGCTCGTATGTGAACTGAATGAGGGGGTGGCACTCAAGTTGATACGGTTTAATTTTTAAAAAATTTATTTTAATTTTTGCACTGTTTTTATTCAGATTATATGTAAGCAGCCTCTTCTCCTGATGAAATTGAGATGGTTTTATGTGAATTTGAGTTGGCTTTCAGCTTTTAAATGTGCTAATCCATTGAGTGTGATGCAGAAATGTAGAATACATTTATATATTTGTGTTTTTTCTTTGTCAATACAAAAAGCTAAGGATTTAACGATGTATTCCTTGTTTTTTACGTATATACAGTCCTAAAAAGTTAAAACTAGAGATAGCACGTCTATGGTCATATAGGGTGTGATTGTATTAGGGCTGCAGCTAACGATTATTTTAGTAATCGATTATTCTTGCGATTAATCGAGTAATCGGAAAAAATAAATGAAAAATCAGGTTCTGCAATAACTACTTAAGCTTATTTTTAAAAGTAATAGAAATACACAAAAAATAACTTTAAAGCTTTTTAATTAAACATTTTATTGCTTAAAATACAATAACAGCCTCCATTTCAGGTTCAAGTTTAAAACTCTTGCTTTTTTCAAAAATCCAAAAACAGAAGAGAAATACATTTTTAGAAATCACATTAAAGGTAAAAATCTAACATAAATTAAAGCACAGTACAGTAAACATTGCCTTTTTATATATTCTACTTTGAATTTCAAGTCTGTGTGACAAAACTCTTGCTTTTTCTAAGTGCTAAAACATAGAAATAAAATAAAATCACATTGATTTAAAGGTAAAAAGCAAAAATAAATTAAGAATAATATACAATTTCAAGTCTGAGGTATAACAACATCCACTTCTAGGTTTTCTACATGTTGAATGAAATATTTTCTTTTTTACAAAGCAAACATATACTGAACATTATTCTTACAAACAATATCAATACAACATATAACAATGGAGGAAAGTGAGCATGTCAACATGCTCAGAACTGAGACTCGAGTAATCGTTTCACCCCTAGATTGGATATTTTTCTTCCAATAGAGAAATACTGTCTGAAGTATTAATAGTATTAATGTTTAATTATAAGAGGAAATATTAAATATTATTTAAATTTGATGAAAAGTAAGGTGCACCATTGCAATTTTCTGGGTGAATTCAGATTTCAGATTTTGTTTTTTTTTACGTATGACTGGCCAAATATGATTTTCACTGATTCCGATTTTCTTTCTAATTGACTCTAAGTGACAGCATACAGAAATTTTTTTTTTCCACTTTTCTTTTAATGGAAACGTCTTACATCTTGACATTAACATTGTCCCTCGAGTGGATCAGCAGGCTAAGACGCTGACACTATGACCAGAGGATCGTGAGTTTGACAAGAGAGCAAAATTGGCAGTGCTCTCTCACTCTCTATCACTCGCATATTGCATTGTTCGCTGGCTCAGGCGTCTACTGATTGGTCCATTCAGAGCTGGGAATCCTGCGCTTTCCTCCGAGCGTGTTGGCTCCCCAATGATTGTGTATCAGCGGTAGTTCAAAAAGAGGTGGTGACTGTATCACACACAAAGGAGGAGGCTTGTGCTTGTCTTCACCCTCCTAGAGTCAGGGACAGTGCAAAGTGATGGGGAGAGCCACTAATGAGTTGGGTTATTTGGCAACTACCACATTGGGAAAAGGGGGGAAAAATGTGCCTACATTAAAGGACAAACCTTTGCTTTTCACAAACCTCCAAATACAATAAAGAGCAATATTTTATGTTCCAGATGAAAAGAAGCGACTATTTTGTTTACCAAGTAGCACTGAAAACCCAAATGAAATCAAGTGCTTATTCATTCTCATCATTACGTGTTGGTATCGGTCTCAACACACACACACACACACACAAGTGGCTGAGACGTGTTTAAAGCTCTGTACACATGATCTGAATTTTGAGCTAAAGTTAGTAAAAGCACTATGCTGTTCATGGAATAATCAATGACCAATATGTAATTGTATGCTGCCTGTTTGCACTGAGCATATGACCAAACTATTTACTTTGGGTAAGAAGCACCATTTAGTGATTGTGTTAGTAGCAACTTCCTTGTCTAAAGACCTGGAGGTCTTTTGACAGCCGAGGTGCACTATAAGTACAATAAACACTACCATGCATACAGTAAGTGGTCATAGCGGTCACATGAACAGCTCTTGGCACTTCTAGGCATTAGTAGGCCTCTAATCTTAAATAGGGAGCTATCTCTGTCACAGCCATGGTGTGCCAATTCTACCTTTAGAGTGGCTTGCAAAAGTATTCATACCCCTGTACTCTGATACCCCTAAACAAAATCCAGTGCAATCAATTGCCTTCAGAAGTCACTTAATGAGTTAATAGAGTCCAGCTGTGTGTAGTTTAGTCTCAGTATAAATACACCTGTTCTGTGAAGGCCTCAGTGGTTTGTTAGAGAACACTAGTGAACAAACAGTTCTGTGGATTTCTGCAGCTCCTCCAGAGTGACCATGAGCCTCTTGGCTGCTTCTCTGACCAGTGCTCTCCGGGCTGGATCTGTCAGTTTAGGTGGACGGCCATGTCTTGGTAGGTTTGCAGTTGTAGAATACTTTTTCCATTTCTGGATGATGGACTGAACAGTGCTGCTCCTTGGGATGCTCAAAGCTCGAGATGTGTTTTTATAACCTAACCCTGCTTTAAACTTCTCCAAAATGTGAAAAATTTCAAGGGGTTTGAATACTTTTGCAAGCCACTGTATCTGGTTACTGAATGGTTACTAAAAGAAGGTGTGCTTGAACTTTGACCCTCAGGAGAGCTGGAGGAGGAGATGGAGAACCCAGAAATGGCAGATCTGCCAGAGAAACAGAAACACCAGCTGAGACACAGAGAGCTCTTCCTCTCCCGGCAGCTGGAGTCTCTGCCAGCTACACACATCAGGTACAAACACCAACACGCTGTCTGACCTCACTGTGTGTCTGTCATCTCAAACACGTTTTTAGAATCGTGGAGAAATTCATCAGTTGCTGTCATGTTGGAGGTTTTGTATTGTGAGCGAGTGAAAGACTTTGTGGATGGTTGATGTGTCTGAGACACATTATTATTTTCACACATGTCAGAAGTCTCTGTCGGAGATCCTCTAGTGTAAACAGTATGAGATGACACATCCGACAGTGATGAGGTCAGATCTCAGGAGAGATCTTCGACTGTCACGCTGAAGAGTGATACTGGAATTAGATTGTATAGTTTGACTGCCCGTTCTGCTGAAATCACTCAGCAGAGAGTTTTCAGAATGTTTTGATTATTGATTATGAATTAATACAACATTACTGAGGAAAGTCTTTGTTTTATTTGTCTAAAATAAAAATGGTTTTAAAGTTTTAAATATTCACTATCAGATTAAATCAACTACACTCATATAAAAACAATAAGGTATTGCATTTTATGAATCATGTGACCCTGAAATTTGAAATTTCATGGCTTGTTGTATCATTTCCTAAAGCCATGATTTCCAACCATATTCCTGGAGACCTTGTACTCTACACTTTTTAGTGTTTACCAAGCTCCACTAGTGCTGGGCGATAAAACTATAGCGATTTTTTTTCACGATAATTTTTCCCTCGATGACGATGATAAGCCGGGACAATAGAATTCGATAAGCATTAACGTTCGCTACCATTTCACGTCTAAGCAGCTTGACAGTGAGTTCAGAAGCCTAATACTGCTGCTTCTTAGCTCCTCCTCCTCACCAGCGCCGCCAAAATGCACTGTTGGGTTTAAGACAAGCTGTGATTGGGGGAGTGTGTAGTGGGCCCGGGCGCAAGAGCGAGGAGAACGAGGGGGAGCTCGCTGTGTGTGTCAGCCCGAGTGCTAGCATTAGCATATTAGCTTGGTTCTCTAGCCTGTTGTTATTTTGGAGTTGCTGCGGCCGACAGCAATCACTGTAAGTTTCAACAATAAAGTAACGACTGTAAACGTCTTTCTCGTCCATCCTTTCAACTCATACAGTCGGACGCTACAATATTATGTTCTGATAATAAACATTTTAATATTTTAAATAGTAACATTTAATGTATTTAGTCTGATGTTTTTAGAAAGATGTTGTTTAAAACTATGACAGTGTTAAATTTAATATCGTGATAATTATTGAGATTTATCAATATAGAAAAATGTATCGTGATAAAATTTTTGCCCATATCGCCCAGCTCTACTCCCAACACACCCGATCCAACATGATCAACCCTACACTGAAGGGAAAGCACTGAAATGTGCAGGATGGTGTGCCTCCAGGACCAGGGCTGGGAAACACTGTCTTAAGAAATCAGATTTAAATTGGATTATTACAGTGTGAGAGTTTTACACCTCTCCAGACCTCACGCTCACATTGTGTCTGCGAGTGCCTGAGTCATGCGCACACATTCCACATCCCAGATGTGCTTCGGCTGCATCCTTATGAGCTGTGACTTTCTGCAGGTTCTTTTGCTCAGTGTGTTGAAAACAGGAAATGCTAGAACTCGAGTCAAATTCAGTGTTTTGCCTGTAGTCTTTGGCATTGTCACCGTTAATTGATGCATGTGTTGTTTTAGGGGAAAGTGCTGTGTGACGCTTCTCAATGAGACCGAAACCCTCAAGTCCTATCTGGACAGAGACGTGAGTATGGTGTCTTATGCATTGGCATTTGTCTTTGTAGACAGAGTTCTGTTACGGGGTGGAGACACCATGCTGTTTCGAGTGTGTTTTGCCTGTACAAGCTAGAGATGAATGTGTTAATCTGACGTGTGTGTGTGTATGTGTATGAGAGCTAGTTTTAAGCTCCGTTCTGAATGAATAATTCAGTGTGTTGACCCAGAATGTTCTCTTCGCATTTAGTAATGAGGAGACTGGAGACTTCACTCAGTGTCATGCCAAACACACACACACACACACCTCTATCAGTATATATGCCTTTGTTTTCATCCATGTGTCTGACTTGTTCGTTCTTTGTTGTTTTTTGACTGCAGGATGCGTTTTTCTACTCGCTGGTGTATGACCCTCAGCAGAAGACTCTTCTGGCTGATAAGGGAGAGATCAGAGTAGGGAATAAGTACCAGGCAGATATTACCGATCTTCTCAAAGAGGGTAAATCCACTGCAGAGTTTAAGCACCCATACTTAAAACTTGTCACCCCTATATGTTTTGTGTCAAGCACAGTGTTAAAATACAACTTTGATGATAGAATAACCATTTGACTACGGACCCAGAGTGGCTCAGCAGGCTAAGACGCTGACCTGACGATCGCGAGTTTGAATCCCGGTTTGCCATCAACAGCCGGGGCCCAAGAGAGCAAAAATTGGCAGTGCTCTCTCTGGGTGGGTAGATGGCGCTCTCTCTCTCCATCACTCTCACATTACAATGTCCGCTGGCTCAGGCGTCTACTGATTGGTCCATTCGGAGCTGGGAATCCTGCACTTTCCTCCAAGCGTGTTGGCTCCCCAGTGACGGTGTATCAGCGGTAGTTCGAAAAGAGGCAGTGACTGTATCACACACAGCGGAGGAGGCTTGTGCTTGTCTTCACCCTCCTAGAGTCAGGAACAGTGCAAAAGTGATGGGGAGAGCCCCCTAGTGGATGGGATGGATTAATTGGCTACTACCACATTAGGAAGGGGAGAAAATTTGCAGTTTGACGAACAGGTAAACTGACCAATCACAGACTGTTTAAAGTGAAAACGTGACAAGGAC
>BRDA01000453.1:49565-62614 GCA_036984385.1 Crenuchus spilurus
TGAAAATATGTACTAGGATTTAGTCAGTTCAGTGACTATGTCACCATGGGGATGAATGCTCGTAGGGATGATTGCTCATAAGGTCCATTGCTCAGCTCTAGAGCCTTATAAAAACAAGGTCCATTGCTCATCGCATTTAATCAAGTTCATACGGTTGGCGATCCCCGCGCCGCCAGCATCGTAGGGGATCTACGATCGTATCTTCTTCTCCAGTCAGTAATGGAAACTGGCGACAGGTCACTTTCACTTTACTCGTTACCTGGAACAAAAATATTCCGAGATCTCGACTCGTTACCTGGAATACTCGTTAGTAGGGATGCTCGTAAGTAGGGGTACCACTGTATCAGTGACTTGACTGATTTAGGATCATGTATAAAAGTGGCTTTAATCTGCAAAGCTTTTTATATAATGTTCAAAATCTAAAAATAATTATTTTTGTAATGTAAACACCTTTAAATGAACTACTTTTCATGCTTAATTGATATTTTCTCTGCGTGCTCAAACACAAACTTTGAGACTGTTTAGTGCTACTGCAGTTCTTTGCTGTAACAGTGTACCTGTTGGGTTAATTCTTGTTCTCACGTTCTTAATTCGTCAGCTTTAGCAAATTCTTCTCTGTTTATGTACTCACTCTGATCTCTGTCTGGTTGATAGAGCCCTCATGGTGTGCCGGTGAGACACAGTGGGAGTCCAAAGTTTGCAGTAAAGACCAGACAGGCTTTCTACCTGCAGACCACCCAGCTGACCCGAATGGCCCGTCGAGTCTGCCAGGACCTGATCAGGTCCCGCTACTTGGCTCGACACCCGTACATGCCCGTTAACACAGCAACCATCAAAGCAGAGTGTGAGTGACCAAACTACATCATTTTATAATAATTTTTTCGTTTGGCAGTAATCCACAACAAATATTACATCTTATTTTCCAAGCAAAGTGTGAAGGTTTTTATCATCTGTTAAAATAACGTTTGTTAGCTTAAATGGTCTGTTTTTTTACACAGAAAACAATAGCCAACAACATTCAGGTGATTTTTTTTAAGCTCTTTGTGCCACCGTTCACATAAATTTTCATTACATGCATCAAATAAACTATTGTCCAAACCTAAACTTTGTTGGGTGCCGTTCCCATTTATTTCAGTATTGCAGTTACAAGATTAATTCAGACATGAAACTGCAGTGTTATGGTCCTGCATGTATATTACAAACTGATTTCTGTGTTGCTGTTTTGTGTTTAAGAAACATATTTTCATGCCACCATAAGTTGCTTCCTATCCTGTAACTTCTTGTGACCCATCAGCTTGCCCTCTACTGAGCTAAAGGGGTACTGAAATATGTAGCGCCACATCAAAATATTGAGTACTGTGAAAAAGTTTATTGTTCAAAATTATATTAAAAAAAGAATGGTCATGTTATATTCGTTGCATTTGACATTTTAACTTTTTTTGCCATTAGAATGGCTTATAAACCCAGAATCTCAAATTATTAGAATATTATCAGTTTAGAATTTGAGTAAATTTAATGTTCAAACAGTATCGACATGAAAACAAAAACAGGCTTTCAATATTTTATTTTGTAATAAGTCATATGTAACAAATACAAAATGACAGTTTACCTTTTTTTTTTTTTATTATTAAATTATCAATACAAATAAACTTTTTCACGATATTCAAATTTTTGGAGATGTACTAGTAAACGAACATAAAAATACAAATTAACTTGACATGGCTCCTACACTATATTTAGCCAAAAAGAAACAAAGATGAAAATCCAAATCCCAAAATTAAGAACTGAATACTGACCCATTGAACAAATATCTAAATAGTTGAATATTTGGGTCCATCCCTGCTAGTAGCTAATTTAAACATGACTTTAATGTCTTGAAATGCAGTGAAATTTCACAGCATATTTGTTGTGCGTTCATAGGTGCAGTGCGCTTGCCAGATATGCCCAGAAAGCCCATATCTTTGAAGCAGGCAGTACGGAAGCCTCTCGAGTCTGTGGTTAGATATCTTGGTGGGTGGAAATGACATCAACCTTGTTTTTCTCTTTATTTTTTCATGTTTCATTTGTGGTGCAAATTCACTTTTGGTCCAGAGAAAATTTAGGATGTGTGTATCAGAATATCCCATAGTGGGTTTTTGATGGGTTAAGACGGGGATATAAGTGTAAACTGGAGCATTAGATCAGTTCAGCTCAACATGTTAAAAGCAGAGAACAGGAACCATCTGCAGTCATGATAAAATGATCATTTACTGATTGTGTTCTTGTGTCAGAGACTATAATAATACTTTAGAGTAAAAATTAATGTGCTAATGTGCAATGGATTAAGTAGAACCGAATGTTGTATGGTATTTTTTGGTTATATATCTGTTATTTTTAATTCTCATAGCCCATAGGCTCTAATTTCCATTAAGAGCACCAAATAATTTCCAAATTAATCCATAACGTGGTTGATTACATGTTTACAGCCGCAGAAACAGGTCAGTTTTCATCAGATTTTAAAAGAACATTTTCTGACATGCACTTTTTATTCTTTGTTCGCTTATGATGCTGTTCCTCTGCCTCTTATTTTAGAAGCCCATCCATGCCCTCCTAAACCAGAACCCCCTCGGGGAGCCTCGATCTCTACAGGCAGTCTGACACCCATCAAGTCCTCCCCCATCTTGAACAATGGCTCACCTACCATCCTGGGCAAACGCACCTATGAGCAGCACAATGGCTTGGATGGTGAGAGAGAGATTGGTGTCTGGTTCCTTTTGGGGTGATAATTGGAAGTGAACTTGTGACTATTTCATTGTTTCTCTATGCTTTTATAGAGAATATACTTGTATCTACACTCGTCCATTTTTTCAGCTCCACTGACCATATAGGTGCACTTTGTACTTCTACAATTACAGATTGTAGTCCATCTGTTATTGTATACACCACCACATCGGTGTCAATGCAGCGCTGAGAATAATCTACCACCCAAATAATACCTGCTCTGTGGTGGTGCTGTGGGAGTGCATTGACCATTGAAGAGCAGGGTGAATGGAAGGCTATGAAAGTACAGGTGCTGTTCATGAAATTAGAATATCATGAAAAAGTAGATTTTATTTAAGTAATTCCATTAAAACGTGAAACTTATATATATATATATATATATATATATATATATATATATATATATATATATATATATATATATAATATTCATTCATTACACACAGACTGATATATTTCAGATGTTTCTTTTAATTTTGATGATTACAACTACAACTAATGAAAATCCCAAATTCAGTATCTCAGAAAATTAGAATATTACTTAAGACCAATACAAAAAAAAGGATTTTGTTGGCCAACTGAAAAGTATGAGCATGTATAACACTCAATATTTAGTTGGGGCTCCTTTGGCCTGGACTACTGCAGCAATGCGGCGTGGCATGGAGTCAATCAGTCTGTAGCACTGCTCAGGTGTTATGAGAGCCAAACAGATGGACTCCAGTCTTTAATTGTAGAACTACAAAGGTAACCTATATGGTTGGTGGAGCTGAAAAAATAGACAATGAATGTATACAAAAGGTATGTATATCAAATGAAGTGGCCAGTGAGTAGGAATGAGCGACTACACCACTGTCTGTATCTGTTCAACCATCTAAATGATCTGTATCCGTATCTCTACTCGGAGTGGGCGGAACCTAAACCGGAATTTGGCATGGTTTAACCGGAAGTGGGTGGGGTTTAAATCGGTACATTATTTTAAGTCTGAAATTGGCATGCATTGATCAGAAGTTGCTATATGTATTGTTTTTAAATAAACTATTTAGAGAACAGCCTCAACATTGAGATTCAAACTGAACTATTTACTATTCATGAACAAGAGTTGTCTTACTCAACACAACTTCCTTTTTTAATTTTACATTTTATTTTATGATCAAACAGATTTTTTTCTTTAAATAATTTTTATTTTTACTAAACGTCCTTGGCATTTTTTTCCACACAAAGTTAAATGATATTGATTAAGGCGTGTGTGTGTGCGTGTGCACCTGTCTGTGTGTGTATGTGTGTGTGACTGAGTGACTATCTGTGCAGCCAGAGCTCTGCCCTGCTCTCACGCACACAGAGACGCATCTGTGCAGGAAGGGGCGGGCGCTCTGTGTGACTGGCCAATCACAGATCGTGAAGACAGTCAGTTACCCAATGAGGATTTTCCTTCAGCACAAGCACAGATATTGACGAGTTTTACTCGTATCGTGATCGTACTCGTCACAAATGCTTTATCTGTACCGGATACTCGTCTGAAACGAATATCCGGCTCAACCCTACTAGTGAGGGTACTTTCCACAGCAACGTAGAAGTGTTTTTGCTTCAGGTTAAGCCATTATAATCCATATTCCTGTGTGTACTTGTACTTTTTTTGCCCACTCTCTCATGTCTTTCCCCAACAACTGTTACTCTGCTTCCTTTTCTGTGTCCCAGTCATTCCATCTTACCTCTACATCTCTTTCTCACTTTCACTCTGTTCTGTCTAATCTTAATCTCTCAGTGGCTGTCAGAGTTGTCATGGTAACAGATCAGCAGTGACTCACATGCATCTCCTGCAGGATCAGACCCCGAAAAGACAGACTTACACTAACTGTCACAGCCATTTTCAGTCATACATGAGTGTTCCTGTTCAAAGCTCAACAAACACCAATTGGCTCAGCAAGCAACTTCAGGAAGCTTATAGCAAGCTCTAGTAATGTTTATTGGTCTTCTGTCAGAAATGCTTGTGCACTGGCTGCTCTGTCCTGTAGTGCTGTTAAACTATAAACTCTATCCAAGGGTCTGGAAACCTATATTCCAGTTACTTAATTCCATGATGGAGGTTTTATTTTGGCATGAGAACTGCTATATAAAGTAGTGTGGCACTGACAGAATTTTTCACAGCCAACAGGGGGAGATATTGCACAGATGAAAAGGCTTCTTAGCAAAATGCAGAAACTTCTGTTTTGGTGGATCAGGCATCACTCACAGATTATCATCTCTGGCAGTGAACATCTGTGCATTGTATGTGTGCTAGGCTATTGCACAGATGAGCTTAGCAACTCCATATCATCCTACACCATTATTTAATTTGTAAATGATTAGGTTCAACAACACTGACCAGTGACAGTTTCAATAGGTTGATGTGGGTTGGGGAGATTTGTGCTAAAAAGGTGCATTAGGCATACATCTCAGTGGTAAATACCCCAGTAATGTTGGGTTTTAAGAGGATATACATAGGATTGCACTAAATGTACATACAGTGGTACCTTGAGATATGAGTTTAATTTGTTCTGTAACAGAGCTTGAAAGTCAGTCAACTCGTATATCAAACAAATTTCTCCCATTTAAAATAACTGAAATAGATTTAATCTGTTCCAACCCTTTGAAACATCCCCAAACCATCCTAAATTATGGACAAAAAGACATGTTTTAAATTAAGAAACACATATATACACTTTACCAATGCATAACAAAATATTTCAATGTCAGATTTCAGTAAATATTAGTGTAAAATCATTTTTGGGGGAATTCTCGCTGTAGCATTTTAAATTTGCATGGAATTTGATGTGCGCGGTACTGTGTATTACAGATGTGTAGTGCGCACTGTACAGTAAAATCTCTCTTCTCCCATTTCACTTCAGCATCCGATTCCTGCCAAGAAATTCAGCAACTGGCTGAAGAATGAGATGTCATGGTTCCTTCTTTGCAGTTCAGTACAAAGGTTTTCACTCAGAAGCAGCAGCAAGTCTCCATATCTATGTTCAGGGTCAGCAAATATTAACAGTATTTAACATAATTACTGTATGTAATTAAAATGATCTAAATTTAAGAGCTTAAAGCATTTTTACAATCAATTTTTTTTCCAAAAAGTATGCAAGAAGGAGTACAGCGAACGAGATTGGACTTGATTCTGAGGGTACCACGTGAGAAAGAATGAGATGCAGGTGTTGTGCTGCCCATACTGGACCTTTGTGCCAACACACCAACTAGCAGCAGCCACTCATATCTTGAAATTTTGCTTGGATCTCTTTCGCTCAAACAAAAATATGGACGGAGTCGCAGGTCGTGTCTTAAAAAAATTTGTATGTTGGTCTGCTCGTATCCCAAGGTACCACTGTACTGTACAAATGAGATTTGTGATCCATCAAAATGAAACGTCCGGGGTGCTGATTGTTCTGACACTAAGATCTGCTTTCCATTCTCTGTGCTTCAATCTTCCTCAGGATCCAAACCTAAAGTGCTGGGTCCTCAGTGGGATATCATATCCAAGCGTGTGTCTGAGCAGGGCCGCCCACCCTCCAACATGCAGGACAACGAAGTTCATGAGCTTGACTGACGCCTTCTGTGGCCTCTGCCTGCTATTCTTTAGTACAGAGAACAGGTACAGCTTTATTACAGCTGTAGGACTTCACATAGATCATCTTAACCATAAATTGTGAGAGCTTAAAACATGACTGGTTTAAAACACTGATGCTATCTTTCTCATTAATCTGCAGGTGAAAGTACTTTTCCCTAACTCTCAGTGATGGAAGGACCTATGAAGAGGATCTATGCGTTATATTAGAGCTGGTGGTGTTCAGAGACTTGAAAAAATAACAATAAAGGTTTATGGGCTGCAAGACGCTATGGCCAATGATAGGACTGACCTGACTGTACAGGACTGCATTCTATATTTACCATGTATTGCTACTTCTGTTTATTATTATTATTATTATTATTATTATTATTATTAAGTCTTGTTGCTATTGTTTTTTAATCAAATGTAATCATTTTTAGTTTAATGTTTATAAAGCAGAGAAACAGATGTTTCTTGGAACAGCTTGCTTCGCAAACCCTGAGGGGGGGTAAAAACATGGACAGACTGTTGTATTGGCTTCTTGCATTATTTTCTAACACGTCAGAAGTGCTTGAAAAAAAGTGGAAATTTCTTTCAGTACCATCATTTTGGTTCCGTTTGTTTTGATGCTTGTATTATTTAGTTTCTTTAGTCCGTCCTGCCCTGATGCCACAGACATTTAACTTATTGATAAAGATGACGGAACATGCTCTTTTTCTACATTTTCCACAAGTATTGCATCTCTGCTTCAATGGTGTAATTACAAAAGTTTGTTTCTTTTTTTTTTGTGAATATGTAAATGAAAACATGGAGGCATTATTGTACAGTGGTGCATTTTAGGCCTCCAGTGTTTATCGATGCTTGTAATACTGAATTTGTCATGTACAGCATATTCTTTTTGTAAGGAAACTCTTGCATAAATGGAGAATTGTTCAGAGATGATGGGAATTCTAAAAGGGTACTGCTCCATGAATACAATGCACCTTCTTAAGAATGATACCACTTACAGATCAATTTCTTCACATACACACACACACACACCCTGCCAGGAATGGCACTGAAAACCAAACAACTTTTCAGCCGGTGATATGCGATATGCTCAAGTTTACGCCACCATTGACTTATTAAATATTGATAACTTCGAGAGAATGTGCCAGTAGAAATCCCCTCATCATGTTCACGAAAGGTTTCGAGTTTATCATCAGGTTCACAAAGTGAACCATTTTTCTTCCACTATTGATCATTTTGAGAAAACATGCCCTCAGTATTGCACATTTGCTGGTCAGATTTGGATGGCAATGATCACCTGGTGATTACTTTGTAAGAAAGGGCTAAAAAATGAAACATTCATTCTCAAATCCATTCATATTTGTACTTACGAAGTATACAAGCATTTGAAGACTGCCAGAAACTTCTGTTTCAACAGCAATTGGGAGTTTGTTTCGCCACCTGGTGCTAGTATAAAGAAGAGTTTTATGCTAGTCTTTCATGCGTCTTGAAGCATGGCGGGTCAAGCCAAGCCAAGCTTAAAGGGCTCAAGGTGCAGCTCGAGACTTCGCCATTGCCATTAGATAAGGAGGGGCTGGTCCAGTCTTTGGTTTGTAGGTGAGCAGCAGGGTTTTGAAACTGATGTGAGCAGCTTCAGGAAGCCAATGAAGTGTACGCGGCAGTGGAGTGATGTGGGAGAACTTGGCCTGATTGAATCAGCCATGCAGCTGCATTGTGGATCAGCTACAGGGGCCTGATGATGCACATAGGAAGCCAGGAGCGAATGGTAGTAGTCAAGTCTTGAAATGACAAGACTGGACAAGCACCTGGGTAGCATCCTGAGTCAGAAAGGGTCGGATATGTTTAATGTTGAAGAGGAGGAACCTGCACAATAAAGTCAAGTTTGTGATGCAAGCAGAAAATGAATGAAAACTGATTGTCCAAGATCACAGTGAGTACTTGAGATGGGAGTTTACATGGAGTTCTCAAACAAGATAGAAAGTTCAAGGGTGAACCAGTGGCTCTGGGAATTAATAGAAGCTCAGTCTTGCTAGGGTTGAGCTTCAGGTGATGGGTTGTCATCCATGTATAGATGTCAGCCAAACATGCTTAGATGCAACTGGATTCCCGAGTGTCAGAAAGAGGGAAGGAAAACATCAGTTTAGTGCCATCAGCATAACAGTGGTATGAAAATCCATGAGAAGAAATTATTTCACCAAGAGAATGAGTATAGTGAGAAAAGAAGAGGACCCAGTACTGAGCCTTGTGGGACACCAGTGGAGAGCCTGCATGGAGCGGATGTTGGACCCTCTGCATATGATCTTCCAGGCCGAGTCATTGATCCTGAGGTTAGAAAGGACAGACAGAAGGATCCCATGGTTGCCCATGTCAAAGGCTGCAGAAAGGTCATAAAGGATAAGAATCAATGACAGTCCAGTAGATCTAGCTGTCTTGAGCTTCTCGGTTACTGATATGAGGGCAATTTCAGTTGTGTGCAATGGTTTGAAGCCAGACTGGTTGGGGTCCTGGAGCTGGTTCTATGAAAGAAAAATAAGACAGCTGGTTATAGATGGCACATTCAAGAATTTTTGAAAGAAAAGACTAGAGTGATACAGGTCTGTAGCTGCTGACATCAGAGCTATACAGTATAGGCTTCTTCAGGATGGTAACCACCCTAGCAGTCTTGAATGCAGATGGAACATAACTTGATGTCAGGGAAATGATTGTAATAGAAGATATGAAAGGTTGTAGTTCAGGAGAGATGGACACAAGCTCTGTGGATGTTATGGGATCTAGTGGACAACTTTTTGTTGTTGCTGGATCTCAACAGAAGAGGGTGGTGGGGAGGTTTGAGGAGAAAATGCTGAAGAGCATGCGAGGTTCAGATGCTGATGCTTCCAGTTTCACTCTGCTTTTGCCGTGGTGGTTTAGAGTTAGAACTTGGAGAGGAGAGACAGATGGGAGTGAAGTTCTGCATCAAGCTGGGATTTCCTCCATCTTCTCTCAGCATGCCTTAATTCTTTCCCGTTACTGTACAGGACATCTGTCACCCACACAGCAGGTGCATAAGATCTTGCAGGGCTGGAGGACAGTAGACAAAGTTAATTGCAGAAAAGAGTGAGGAAAGTATCTGTGGCTGTGTCCAGTGAGAGAGAGGAAAATGAGTCAGGGTTGGGAAGTGTAGACAGGATAGTTGAAGCAAGAGATTGGAGAAGAAATGGTGTGCGGGTTGCAACAAGTGAAGGCCGACCAAGGAGAGATTTGGATAGGAGGAGTAGGGAGGGATAGAGTGAAAGATGGAAAATGATGATCAGAGCAGTGAAAGGGGGTTACTGTGGTTTACATTGCTGGAGTAGGTTTGGTGAAGATCAGGTCTAACTTGTTGCCAGCTCTGTTGGTGAAGTTTGGCTGAGGGTGAGGTTAAAAGATGATAGAAGTGGTAGGAGGCAAGATGACTGCAGCTTGTCTGATGTAAAGTTGAATTCTCCGATGTTGAGTGGGGTTCCATCGATGGGGAAGAGACTCAGAAGAGTGTCCAGCTCTTCTATGAAGTTGCCTAGAGGCTAAGGAGGACAATAGATGACAATGACATTAAATTTTACAGAACGAGAAAAGTTAAATTCGGAGGATAGGGCTGCTGGAGTTGCTGAGTTGTCTGGAGTGGTCCAAGTTTCTGTTGGAGCAAGAAAGTGACTGGAGGTGTGCAAACACTGTACCAAAACCGGTTTGTACAAAAACCTTCAAGAGACACGTAAATATTTTCAATGATTGGCTGCCCTGTAATTATGTGCCTTATTCAAAAATCGGTCTGCAATAAAACACTACTTATAGCTTAAATGTGAATGGGTGGGGCTAGACAGGTGGATATATATGTAATCGTGTTGGCATCATAAAAACAATGGTTATTCCATGACCCCTTAGCACGGATCACAATATATCTAAGAGTTTCATTAAGTAGTGATCTTTGCTGGTCTGACGTGATCAGTTTTTACAGATCCGGATCATGTTTAAAAAAATGCACAGTGTTTTGCTTCCTCCAGGGTATTCCATGTGGTTCTATTTTTTTTAAATGTGCTTTGATCTTTACAGGTGAACTTAATTTGACCTAACATTTTGAATGCACATGTCTAACTGTTCAATTTTTCAGTACTTTTTGCACAACTTGCTGTTTTCTAACAAGCAGCTTAACGGCCAAATTCACAACAGGTGATTGATCCATGAATCAACCAATACTTTTCCTGGTTCAATAAGAATTGGTATTTAAACCGTCTTCCTCATCATGCTGTTCACATTTTGAAATGACACCTAACAATTGATCAACACTACTTCGCCACTCTGAGGCTTCAAACAGGATCTTCTCAGACAGAAGTGGCCACTGAGCTTAGTGTCTCAGCGTCATCACCAGGATGTAACAAAGATACAGAGGGACTGGAAGAGTCACAGAAAGAAGTTGACATCCTTTGGTCACATCCCACACTGATGACCGCTTCATTATGAATAGTGCCCTACGGAACCGGATGATGAATGCTGCACAACTCCAGGTATATTTAAGGGAGGTGAGAGGCACCCAAGTGTCACGTCAGACCATTCAAAACCATTTACTATTTGAATAACATCATTAATCCAGTTATTGTGCCTCTGTATGAACAACACAGGCCTAACTTCATCTTGATGGACCACAGTGCTCCAGCTCATCAAGGTTGCATCATTAGGGAACGGCTGCTGGAGACGGGTGCCTCAAATGGGGTCACCTACACTTTCTCCAGACCTGAAAACCTGTGATCAGCTTAGTTGCTGTGTAGAGGCTCATAACTACTCCAGAACCTCAATGACCTGAGGGCCACCCTTCAAGAAGAGTGGGATGCCATTCCTCAGCAGACGATAAGTTGAACAGCATGAGACGTCGTCGTCAAGCTTTAACTGATGCTCAAGGGCACATGACACATTATTGAGACATTGACATTTTTTGTTGGAGTATATCCACCACTGTTGTTGGCTTTTGTTTCAATAAATTGTTTGAGATGAGAATCACCACTGCATGCTTCTACTTAAATGCCCTAATTTTGCGATATATTTTACGTTTTCAATAAATTTCACCTGAAAGCCAAATATTCCTAACTTTTTGTAAGTAGTGTAAGTTTATTTGTACCACTTTTCACAGACATCAGTCACAAAAATGCCTTACATGAAAAAGAAAAAGGAACAGAGCAGCTACATAAAATTAAAAAGTGGGTAATATTTGTAATACTATAAGAAACAAAATAAAATGTAACCATATACCTGCTTGAAAAGTTACGTTTTTAGTTGTTTTTAAAGACATCAGCTGATTATGCAAACCTTCAAATAGAAAGCAGGGAGTTCCACAGCTTAAGTGGAGTAATCTCAAAAGTTCAGTCACTACGCCTCTTTAAGCGGGTCTGAGGAACTGTAAGTAACCGCAGGTCATTTGACCTCAGCAGTTGGGATGAAGTATATCAATGTAATAGGTCAGGGATATATTTAGGGGCTTGGCCATGCAAAGATTTATTACAATCATTAACATTTGCTTTTGGACCCATTCACTGCACTGTATCACCTCTTCTCAATCTATGACTGCTGTTGCACACCTTGCAGGTATTTATAGCCTGATCATCCTCATGCAGCACTATCTGAAGGAACCTGAAGTTACTACCACCTTAATGACACAATGTGACTATTTTTTATTTATCATTACTTTGTACAACTGTAATCAGCAAGCATCACATATAAAACTTTGGTTCTGGTCAATTTGGATAGTAAATAAAGACCCCTGATTCTCATCATCACCACTGTACAAAAACAAGAGTTGGTATGTTTGTTTGCCATACATGATGTATCATTAAAACATTGTGTATGTCTTCATGGTGAATGTACAAAAATGCATAAACATTAGTGGATTTTTTTTTTTACAAAATGCCCACATCCTGGTGTATCTAAAAAAGACAGTATATCATTAAAAAGTTATTTGTGTTCATAATTTAATGCGAAAAGGTAATCTGTCATATTTGACATTCATTCAAGTGATATTTCTGATATTTCTTGTTACTGTAGTAAGTAAATGTAAGTAAATGTTTATTTATATAGCACTTTTTCAAGTAGGCCTACAAAGTGCTTAACATACAGTAAAAAGATCGATAAAATAATAAAAATGCATAAAACAAAATAAAAACATCATTACAACCACATACATAAAAATGCTAGCTATGTCCAACCTCAAAAGCTACGCCGTACAGGTAAGTCTTTAGTCTTTTTTTAAATAACTCCTTAGACCCAACAAGTTTAATGTCTAAGGGCAGGCTATTCCAAAGTTTCGGAGCACAAACAGCAAAGGCACAATCCCCCTTACGTTTTCTCTTAGTCCTTGAAATACATAAAAGCTCTTGGTTAGAGGACCTCAATGACCTAACATTAGAATACGGGACTAATAGGTCAGAAATATATTTTGGATGTAGATCAGTATAACATACATACACATTATACTTATATAGCGCCTTTCTAGACACCCAAGGACGCTTTACAATCAACACACTCCATTTACACACACCGGTGAGAAGCGGCAGCCAATCGCGCACAGCGTACTCTCAACCAGAAGCGACCGTCCACCTGGAGGACTGCATCGAGCACTAGGGGTAGGGGGATCACGAGCTACGTCAGGAGGTCCACCTGCCAGCGAAGACCAACTCTCATGCGACACGCGCTAACC
>BRDA01000455.1:1021-23689 GCA_036984385.1 Crenuchus spilurus
AGTTATTATATGACAAGACACACGTACAGTAACTGATTTATATGCGATGTTGCGCGAGTTGAAAACAAGTCTTAGTCGAAGAATAGTGACCATTGCTGCGCCGAAAGGAGAGTGAGTAAGGGCGTCGAAGTGTCACGAAATTTGTCCCACCTGCGAGTCACAGGTGTCTCAAGTTACCGTTTCGTTTCACACGCTTTGCTCTGTTCAGTAATCTATCTGCGACCCGAAACAGGGCGGGTAGCCTGTGAGTCGCAGAGACCCCCAGATACCCCGTCACCCGACCGGAGTCGACCGATGAGTGAGAGGAAAGCCGCGTCGTTACCAGTGATAAGAAGCTGATTCTGAACAAAAGTTGAGCGCGTTGTAGCGTATATTTAGTCAATGACATGCACACAGAACAGTATATTATTGATCACTTATTTTTTGACATTTTGCTCATTGACCCTTGACCTACATACACAGGTGACTCCAATTATGAGAAAGGGTTGAGGTAGCCTCTTTTGATCTTCTCTGAAGAGTGGCAATATGGGAGCTTCAAAACAACTGTCAAATGACCTGAAAACAAAGATTGGTTTAGGGTAAGGATACATAAATCTATCTCAGAGATTTCATCTGTCAGTTTCCACTGTGAGGAACATAGTGAGAACATGAAAGACCACATGCACAGCTCTAGTTAAGGCCCGAAGTGGCAGGGCAAGAAAAATTTCAGAAAGGTAGAGACGAAGGATGGTGAGAACAGTCATAGTCAACCCACAGACCAGCTCCAAAGACCTACATCATCATCTTGCTGCAGATGGTGTCACTGTGCATCGTTCAAATATTCAGCACACTTTGCACAAGGAGAGGCTGTGCACACGCCACAAACAGAGTCGCTTGAGGTATGCTAAAGGACATTTGGACAAGCAAGCTTTATTTTGGAATAAGATGCACAAAAGGTGGAATAAGGTAATTTTATGTTTGTCTGCTATATATTTAACTGAAATTGCTGTTCCAAACAACAAATGATTTATGGAAAATCATGAAAATGATCAGGGGTGCCCAAACAGGACGTTCTCAATTGATGGAAGTGGATTTTCTGTGATCTTCTGGGCCATTTTCACCACTTAATGTAGTGACTTGCAGTCTGAGACAGTACAGTTCCCATACCAGGCTGTGATACAGCTGGTTAGGATATTTTCAATTGCACAGCTGTAAAAGTTCACCAGGATGGCTGAAGACAGATATTGTCTCTTTAGTGTACTCAGGAAAAAGAGATGCTATTGAGCCATCTTGACTATGCTTGAGGTGTTGGTGGTCTAGGAAAGATCCTCCCAATATGTGTATTCTCAGGAACTTGAAATTGGCAACATGCTGAACAGTCATCCGACTGATGTAGACGGGATCATGCATGTCGCCTTTCTCCTTCCTGAAGTCTATGATGAGTTCTTTTGTTTGTGAGTATATAAAAAACTCAACACAAGTGGTGATTTGTGGGCTCCAAGTTGTCTTTCATAAGTTCAGAACATTGCTATTTTTACTGACATTCTTCAAGTACATGTGACAAATGTTTTGTGCATATATATGAAGTGTCATGGTGATTAATCAATTCTAAGGCTTTGAAATCCTTGCTGAACACTGATTAGCCATGCCTGTCTGGATATGATAGTTTTAGTGCCCCCTAATGTATGCCCACTGAAATTTGTACTGTATTTCAACATTAGGCACTGAGCATATGTACCGTTTGCTGTCAATAAGACAATGTCATTATACTACTGGCTTAAAGATGAGTATAAATCAAACTTTTTTAACAAACAGGAAGAAAATTTCACTAGAAAAAGTTACGTGCTTCTCGTCAACATTATTCATTCTCATATTAAAATTGCAATTGAAACCACAAAATTGGGCTACAGCCCTTGTTCATCATGTTTGAGTGTTATCCTTTTCTATCATTCCTAATGAACAGTCACCAAAACATCTGGCTGAATGCTAACAGAAGCATCAGCAATTCTGTCTTTAAGGTGAGGTTCTGTGTATCTTCACAGAATAAACAAGTTCCTTGACATGAGACCACAGAGAAATCCAAAGGGGTCAAATCAGGAGAACATGGCCACTTGACCCTTAAGACCACACTTTTTCAGAAACTTAATATCAAGATAGTCTCTGATAAAGTAATTTTTCACATCATCTGTACACAAGAAAAATCAGTTTTAACATGAGAATGATTACATTGGCTTGAAGTACGCCACTGTTTTTCTGGTTAAATCCTCTATCAGTTTGATGTCTCACACATTATATTGGTAAAGTTGGGAGTTGCATCCAACATGGCAGCATTAAAAATGGCCACCATGTTGATGACATGGCCTAACAGGTTTAGCTCTTCCGCTACAGCTCACATCTACAACTGGATTACTGTCTAGATTTTATATGGGTGTTTACTTACCTTTGCGCCAAAAATAAAAATCAACCATTACAATACATGGAAATTTTAATTATATAAAAAAAAAGTTATTCATGCTCTAAATAAACATTCATATTTTATAAAGTAATTTGGGCAAAATTGCTCATCTGTGGGATCACTAAAAAGACCTTTTGGCATCTTTATTGTTAAGAATGTATACAAAATACATTTACATTGTTTTCCATGTTGCACCACGGTAAAAATAATTTGACAAGTCTTGCATATTTTAGTGTTTTATCTAGTTGAACACACTCAGTTCAACTAAATGAAAGATTATTCATTAGCTTAGCTGGGTGAAGCCCTGTACTCTACAGCATCTTAGAGTCGAGCCTGATCTAGGATCAGGTTCATCTCCTGTTAACAATGACTTTAATAAAAGGAAGATTCTAGATCAGCACTTGCACATTACAAAGCTTCATAAAATACAGGCTTCGGTGTGTTAGGACAGAGAAACCAACAAATTTGGAGCACATAAGTACTTAAAGACCAGGATTTGAAAAACTAAGAATGTAGGGTCACCTAGCTGAGGAACTGCCTCTTATCTGCCCATAATTGTTAAAATACATAAATTCAAGATACATCCAATTACAACTACTATTGTGACTTCAGCAGCAATAACACAATGGTAAAGATAATCCCACCACCTGAGTTGGTCAAATCAAACATTTATGTACCAGATGATAGTCCATAGACAGACATAAATGAAAATAGTTACAATATGGGAGTTGAAAGATAATACAAAGAGTAAAAAAATCACAATGACCTCCCAATCACTAGTTAACATAGCTTTTGCAAAGAAATGAAGAGCTACGTTTTATCAAAATTTGAGAATCCATTCCACCTCACAAATGAGATTTCAAATCTGTACAGTCAGTCTTTGCATTTTTTAAATTACAATATGCTACAGTATGGTAACATTTTTGAGCAATCATGCAACAATTAACTGATGGATCCTGCATCTGCTGCAGATGTATTGGAGTCTTGACATGGTTCTGAAAGTTTCCCTTCCTCAAGAATCTGGGGTTGAACTTGTGTAAGACAGGAAGAACTGGTCTCCAAATCTTCACCTGAAATCTCCAAACCTTCATTCACGTTTTTCTGCACTTGCTGTTCAATTACATTTTGCTCAGACTCTGTTTTTCCTTCATCTTCGGTTTGACCATCTGTTTCCATCCTTGTCTGTTCAACAATCTCCTTTGTGTGCGACTCGTCACCGAATACATTTGTCTGTGTGTCTCCTACACCTTCACTGAGCGTCTCAGATTCTTCCTCTGATAACGGCTCAACTGCCTCTGATCCAAGTGTGGCTTCTGCCAATGAATTTATCAGCTCCAACTGTGTATTAGATTCCTTCTTACATCCTTCTTGCTCAGCAATCACACGAGTAAGGCTAAAAGAGTGCTCAATCAGCACTGGTTTACCCGAACAACAAGTCAAGAACTCTTCTAGCCAGGTGACAATAAGCTGAACCAGGTCTTCAGATGTGATTTCTGCTACACCATCTTGGGTTACCAATTGCAACCAGCGAGCCAGCAAGAACTTCTTCAGTACTGGATGGACACACATCTCTAAAGGCTGTAGCTGGGTAGTGCACCCAGATGGAATAATGACAGGTAAGGTTTTGGTGCCACTCATGGTGGAAACAAAGCCTTCTGACATGTGGCTATGATGACCATCCATAACTAAGATGGCCTTATTTCCATTTTGTGTGTTTAAATGCTGCTGCCACACACAAGTATTCCAGATGTCAAGCTCATCATTCTCTGAAAAACCTTCAGCTCTTGCCTCAAGGCGGATTGAATCTGGCATCCCTGTTCTAAAACTCCCCAATGGGTCTCCTTTAAAAAACAGCACAGTCGGCAGCATCCTGCCATCTGCTAGCACTGACAAGTAAATATTCATCCAAGGTTTCCCAGTACCTTCTAACTGGAAGGCAGCTTCTTTGGAAGTGATGGTACTATCAACAAGTGTATCAAAGTCAACAAAAACTGAAAGCTCATCCATAGCACCAATAGCAGAACGAGGAACATTATGCATTTGAATCTGTCTCTGCACAAAGCCAGTAAAATGAAGGCAGTTTTCCTCCATGCTGCGTGGAAGCTGGTGACTAGGCAGGCCAACACTGTTTAAGCCCAGCTTATGCTGGAGCATAAAGCTCACTGCCCACTCGTACGAAATACGGAAGGAACTACTCTGAGCTTGACTGTGGACCTCTGAAGCTTTCTGAAAGAGGTTTTTCTCACTGATTGTATACTGTTGCTCACGTTGGACCAACACCCACTCCACCAAATGCTCTACAGCCTCTCTACTGTTACTACTACTGCCCTCACAGTCAAGTCTTTTCTCTTTGTCTCGTAGCCATGATCGGATGAGCTTAGGTTTAGTGTCCATATCATTAGCTGCTTTCTGGATCCCAGAACACAATGCGAGCAGTAGTACTCTGAGCTGCCGAACAGACAGTGTTTCCTCTCTTTCTTTGGTCTTTGGAGAATCAGGTTTTACTGTTTGCTCACTGACTATGTGCTCATCTTCCACATCAAGACGCTCGTCTTGACTACTGTCATCTGTCTCCCAGTCTGAATCGGATGCCTCCAGAGGGGCCAATTCCTGATTAAAGTCTTCATCCAGCATAGAGGAGATCTCCAGTGATGAAGCAGGTTCATCCACTGAAAAGCCACGAGGAACATTTTTGGAAGCACTGGAGTCTGGGGCAGGCAGAATACTTTCCCTGAAAGAAAATAAATTACTTTTTATGCATAATGACATTTTATAAGTGACCAAAAACTACAGTTTATTTTAAGTCAATTGTTCTAATTTTAATTATTATGAAGTAATAACCATTTTCCTGGATAATGTGGTGCAAGCTAATACTTAATACAGTAAATCTCATGTGAATTCAATTGAGAACATAGATTCATTTCTCCCACACATGCAACATAAAATCTGTATACCTCTTAGGCTCCACAAATCCAATTTTTGGGTTACCTGTAAAGAAAAAGAAGAAATGACTAAGAGAACAAATATCAGAAAAAAATATAAAAGTAATATCATATAAAAAGTGATGGTTCTTTTAATATTTCTGTAACTGAGACACCCACCCACACATACAAACACACACACACACACACACATTCATGGTTTATTGGCCTCATAACCTTTGAAATTTGCTGAGAAACCATGGAAGTCCCAGAAGCAGCGGGTACCCTTGCACAGGTTGACATGGCATGCAGTGCAGCCATAGACACTCTCATGACGCTGATTCTTTAAGTTGCAACTCTTACATCTTCTTGTCCTAAATGTAATTTTGGCTAAATGATGTCTGACCCCTTCATAAGTCTCAGAAACTTCACTCCTACCCTCATTTCTTTGCTGATGAAATCGGTCAATTTTCTTCATGAGCGCTTCTCTTTCAGCACACTTCGCCAGCTGGGATCCTAGACGCTTTCGGTAGTCGGCCTGGGAGAAGTGGCCCCCTTGAAGCCAGGCTGGTGGGTTGCCTTTCCGGGTCTCTCGCAGCACAATGAAGGAGTTAATGATGCTTAAGTTGACAAGGAACCAGAAGAGGCGCCGCCAATTTGTGTCCAGTACCAATCCACCCAGCTGGTTGCAGGCCAGCAGCTGATTGCAGATGTCCACACCACGCATGTTATCTTGAAGCAGCTTAAATGCCAGTGGTCTAGAGATGGTGGAGAGTTCACCAGCCTTATAAGTGGACTTCCTCCACACTGTATCAGGCTGGCCAGCCACAGCATTTGTGGAAAGGCAAACCATCTCTTTTGCATCCTTCCATTTAGTCAATAGAACTGGGGGGTGCTCATACTGAATGTAAGTCCCAGGGTCTTCTAATGCAGGCTGACTCCAAAATTCCATAGGGACGATTGGACTGCGATTGGGGATGGAGCAGGAGCAGAATGTGTTCTTTTTTTGCAAGTTATTCATGAGGGGCACACTTGCTAGAAGACTGGACATGAAAATCTGATGATTCTTGTCTTCAAGACCCTCCAAAAGGTAAGGAACAACCAAATCTCCTAAATCTCTATGCTTCTCCTGTTGTGTAAGGATCATTAATTTATGACAGTATCCAGACTTAGAGTCACACAAAAGCCATATTCGTGGCTGAGACTTTGTAGACATCTCCCTGTAGACTCCTTTCTCTTGAGTTGGCAGCAAGGCCCGATCAATAGTCAAACATTTGTTTGGCTTGTATGCTTCCTGCATGCTTGCCTGTAGGATCGTCAACATTGACTGGAAGAAAGTCAGCTTGTCCACTTGGTGGTTGTCTTCTTCTGCAAGCATGCTGCTCATTCTAATATGAGATCTGATTTGCTTGAATCGCGTGGAAGACATGGTTCTGTAGAAGGTGGTACAGCTATGGTAATGCTTCCAGGACCAGTACATTTCTAGCTCAGGAAGACATTGCACCCCCATCAGGATACAAAGACCTATGAAGCCCTTGACCTCTTGAGTGGTCAGAGGTTGCCAGGAGATGTCCCCTCTGCCTACAGAGTTCTGATACTTGGCATAAGCATTTGTCTCATAGACTACTTTGTCTATGAGGGTGTCAGGGAAGAGTAACTGGAAGTACTCAAGGACATCACTGCTCTTGCCCATGTAGTGCTGTGGTCCACAGCTCTCTGTGAATTCTGGCACAGATCCTCCATCACTTGGAACCTTCCAGTGCTCCATGTACAGCCAGTCAGGCCTTGTTTCAACAGCACTAGCTCCTTCCACTTGTGGCTCCTCTACCTCCACCTCCTCCTCAACCTGGCAGAACTCAATATCAGTCTCCAGACACTCTGTAGGGGAGGGGAGGGATCATAGGAACACACAGTTAGTCTTCTTTTCGGAGGCTTATGACTTACTATTCCACCCTCCTATCCTACACTCAATGTTGAAGTGGTTCCCATGTGCCTTTTAACTTTTTGAAAGAGCAAAGCAAAATCAGAAGCAGATGATAATTCCTTGGCATAGTCCTTTCGTAATTTTGTTTTAAATAGTCCTCTTAAGTTGCATTTAAACGCCTTCTGGCTGCCTCTGCTCACAAGGTGTACTGAGGGAATTGTGTAAGAACTGATTCTTACCCTGTACTCCCCTAATACAAGGTTGTAAAAATTGTCAGTACAGGTAAATAAAATTCAGCAACATATCTAGAATGTATGGAGTGTTTAAGCTTTTATTTCTATGCTTTAACACACACGATCTTGAAAAACGTTTATGGAAAAAACAGACGTTTATAGGAAAACAGATTATGCTCCTTAAGAGCATAAAGATAATCAAAGACAATCAAAATGTCTGTTAAGATTACTCTATGAAAGAACAGGGCCACAATAATTAAAATATACATGGCTCAGTAGGTCTCTCTCTTTAGGAGGTCATTGCACATTGGTATCATTAACTGAATTTAATCATATCATCTAGTGCAACTGTCTAAATGGCTAATGTTTACTTTGATGAAAGCTTTTCATCCCAATACAAATAAAATATACACAAAATATTCCTTCCATTATAGCTGTCCTAATGGCATTCTGCATTTATTTGGTAATAAAAGCTTGTGTTGGAAACTTGTAATGATCAGTTATGTTTTCATGATAAACAGTCTGTACCAAAAAGTAACAGTTAAACACTTAAGGGTATAAAATGCATGCAGAACAGCAATACCCCAATACACAATAAATTACTCACATTCAAACATACTGTAGTCTGTAAGTAATTACATGTCAATTTTCTTGTTTTGCACTCCAGCACATTTATCATCAGTGTGTAAAATATCCAGTAAGTAATGGAGGACCCATTACAGCTCACTCATTGTATGCTATTGCTAAGTTTGATGGCTTTAAATCAATGTTAACACATACATGGGTAATATTTTGGAATATTAGTCACTCCCCGTTCAGAGAATGCAACATTTCACATGACCATAAGTAACTGGACAAGCGGCTGCTCAGATGTGTGCTACTGCACCATTAACACATGCACAAGAGAGCAAACAAAAGGTCTAAAATTTAAATTAGATGATGCATTTTTGTCCCTTGATATGAGGACCAGTGAAGTGTGAAGTTCACAATCAGAACAGGCTGCCAAATCATTACACACTTCAAAAGAAGTACCAGAAACGAGACTAAAAATAAAGAAGTACAATTTAATGGACCACAGAGACCACTGAAAGTATTGTCAAAAACAAAAGACAGTTAATCAGATCTAAAACATTAGGCAGAATGTAAGCACTGGATGTTTAAAAGATTACCAGAAAGAAAACAGCAACAGAAAAGTCGGACAAGATCTACAACGTGCAACACTGAAATCAAACAAGTGTGGACATCACATCAGTGGTTGGGGTCATTATTGAAAAATGTCATTACAAATGACAATCAAAAATGTAGAGATTATTTATTACTTCCTGAAGAAATGAAATGTTGGTGCTGTATGAACACCCATAAACTAGCTTAAAACAGCTAAAACAACTGCAGCTCAAAAAAGTATTTTTGAATAAAGCAGAGCTGAATAAATAAAAGCTGGGACTCTTTTCCAGTTCACAACTTTTTAATTAATCAACTTTATTATGTACAACATGCTGCAAAGCTCATATTATTGAGTGACATTACTTACTGCATTTCATGCGAGAGTACAAACACTATACTAAACTGAGTGTGCTTCAGCAAGAAACCCGAGCAAATACAGGGAAGAGAGTGAATAAGTACTGTTTTTTCACAGCACACCAGGGTTAAGTGTGCTGACATCTCACAGCCCAGATCATGTGACTGCCTACTGGGTCTGAGAGGTTAATGCTTTTGTTCACTTCAGAATTCATCATTTGTCGTATGCACAAGTAATCAGCGAATGGCACTTGACCAAGTCAGTGAACAAAACGTACTATAGCAGTAATGTTTTTTTTTTTTACTATAAAAGCAAACATGAAAATGTTATTGAAAGGCCAAATCAATTACACTTAACATAACTTAAACTCTGCCTGATGACAAACAAAACATGCGGAATCTGACAAAGGCTGCAAAAAACGTTCCTGGCAGAGCAGCAGCAGGGATGACATCCAGCATCTGGTCATGTGATTTATGGGTTTCAGATATGAACAGGACCAATTCTTTACATTAATTTGTCCAATTACTTATGACACCCCAAAACTGGGGAAGAAGGCATGTATAACAGGGGTCATTTATTGCTATAATGTTCAACCCAGTATAAATAAAATCTGAAGCTGACATCCTGTCATCTTTCTTATCTCAGGATTTGAAGCCTCAGTGTCAGATTTCAAATCATTTTAAGTGAGCTGGAGTGCAGTGTATGAACAAGAAAAACAGCCTGGCTTATTGACATTAAAGCCTGTTGAAAGCACGCTCACCTTTCAAAAAGAAGGTACAGCAAGAATGATCTGGGAAATGGACCAGGTGCTTGGCCATCAGGTCTCCCTGAGTGGTCTTATAGTCACAACATGCACATGACAGCTTTAACAAACTGCAACAAAAAAAATCAGCTCTTAATGAAAAATATCTGCACCCGTAATTATCCTGTTATGTCAACAAAGGTGTGAAATTAACATTACCTTTGAGATCCCTTTTTAGATCGAGCTTTATGGGTTCTGCATGGAACATGATTACTGAAATAAATCACAAACAAATGAGTGACCACTGAGTGAAGCACTGAATCAAATATTTTATTTCCTTTATATTCTCAAACTTAGTTTACTCTGCATGTGTAAAATGTAAATATAATAATAGTAGTAGTAATAATAATAATAATAATAATAATAACAATAACAACAAATAAAACTAATAACTTGACTCACTTGATCATGTGGTTGGCATATGCACGGGAACAGCATGTGCTATATGTGCACAATGAGCAGTGGACATATGTAGGATAGTGATTGGCAAAGTCTGGAATATCAAATGTGCACTCCACACATTTTTGTCTCCCGAACAGTGATCTGAGAACACCAACCAAATAGTTTTACAACAGTTACATAGTATCTATAAACACTGGCAAATTCAAAACAATGTTTTTTGACATCAAATGTTTTTAGATGAAACAAATAGTACATATGGTTCTAGTTAGCATTCATTTCTCCAAATTAGCCTATTAAAACCAAATGCCAGGTACACTTTATGCAAGGGTGATTATTTTTAATCTTATTTTACATTTTATACAATCTACCCATCTATTTATGTTAAAAATCAAAGTCCTGAAACATTTTATACATTTCAACATTTTCATACACTGGCCTACACCGACTGATTCCAACAAATATTTTTACTCGTGTTTCAAAAAACAGGTGAAATAATTTTACATAAACGTGAATTGGGCTCAAATTCAAGAAATCTCATATTACATCACTGTATCAGAAAAGGCCTACAGGATTTGAGCAGCTATGGAAAAATGTATGCACAAAAATGGTCTCAAAAACATACTAATGGTTGGTCATAGTTTAGACAAAATCTGCAGCTGGAAGTTGCTTTTTGATATTACAACTCCTTCTAGTGGACAAAATACTGTACAGCTTACAGATTTGGGTATGTTATGTACAGCTAAACTCATCAAGAACAAGACAAACTTACCTGTGCTCCTGAAACTTAACCAGGTAGTCATACATCTTGCTGACCTGTTTCTTCACAGAACCTTGTGGTAATTTAGTGTTGAGTGTTTGTGCTGAGGAACCCTTTACATCCCTCTCAGTGCTAGTGGGTTCTTTACTGGCTTTAGGAGAAAGAGGTCCTACATTTTTTTTTGGTGCTGCATATGCTCTAATAGTCACCTAGACAGTGAAGAAAGAGAAAAGTGTGATCTACACAAAACAATGAGCAAATAAAAAAACAACGACCTAGAATCCACTAGACAATGTGACAAGAAAAATATATTTTCCAACATACACTATATGGACAAAAGCATCGGGACACCCGCTCATTTATCATTTCTTCCAAAATCAAGGGTATTCAAAAAAAGAGTGTATCCTGGTTTTGTTGGAGCAACTGTCTCTACAGCCCAGCAAAGTCTTCGCACTAGATTTATGAACCATCACTGTTTGGATTTGATTGCATCAACAACAAGAGAATTAAGAGGTCAGGATATTGGATAATCAGCACCACCACTGCATCCCAACATTACTGGATGGAGCAGCATCATTCCAGAGAACACAGCTCCACGCTGGGGGGGCTTTATTCGCCTCTATCCCAAGCCTGGCATTAGACATGGTGCCAATAGGTTCAGGTTCATCTGCTCCAAGGAACCCTATTATATTGGCAATACTCCTCTACAGGGACTAGACAAGCTGTGTGTGTGCATATGTACATCTGTGAGAATAATGGCTAAGTAGCTAAATGCATTTATTAGAAAGGGTGTCCAAAAACTTTAGGACATACAGTGTGTAAGAAAACATGAAATCCATGGTTGATGTGCATTTTCCTGTGGATTAGCAATCAAGGCTTACTTTAGTCCCAGCCTGGAGCCCTTCCAGCTGACTTGGCTTGCGAAAGGTTTTGTGATAATTGACTTTATGTTCAACCTTTTCCTTTGTGAAGAGAAACTGAAGTCTGCATTTGTTACAGTGGTAAACTGTTGAATTCTGCAAGTCAATAAAAAAAACAGAGAAAATTGAGTTTTTAAAACATCTATAACATATACAGACAGACAAGTTTAATATTCAATAGTTTGTGTATCTGTTTACCTGATGGCGAGAGAAATGTTGCTGGTAGGTACTGGAGTGCTTAAAGACCTTCAGACAGTAAATGCAGAGCAGGTGTCGGGTATCCTCGTGCCATGTGCGAAAATGATTATGAACATCAGAGTAGAATGAAGACCGATACTGACACACCTAAAACATTTGCAGCAATGTTAGTTGGTAGTAAAACACCTAAATTTACTTTTAGCTAACCATATTTGCACATGAAGGATTAATTGATTATTCAATATGTGGCAGTTTACCTGGCAGACATATGGCATCTCTCCAGGTTTATGAGTGTTCTTCATATGCTGAAGGAAAACCGTTTCACTGTCAAAGGCCCACTCACAAATTTTACACCTGGCTGCAAAAAAATTAAAATAAAAAGTACCACACCATCAATAGAAGAACGCATAAAACGCAAGCATGTACAACTTGGCAATATGAAAAATAACAGTATAGTGCCACTTCAAAAAATATATATAACAATGTGAAAAATTGTTCAAAATGGTTAAATGTCATTTTATATTCATTACATGTAAAGTGGCATTTCAAGCATTTGAGTTTACTGTTAATCAGTTTGGCTTATAGCTCATGAAAATATTAGAATATTTAATTTCTCAAATATTTAGTATGAATAAATTACTACTCAAACATTGCAACAAAACAAGGATTAAAATGGGTCACTATGTGCAAGGAATATAAAATAATAATTTACCTTTTTGAATTAAATTAACTTTTTTTGTAGATGTACTAACAGATAAAATACTCAATTTTAAAGAAAAAATCCCAAAATGACAGCTCACAAAATGTCTCACATGAAAAGACAAAAATACATTTTGAAAATTGCACAATCCTGTTTGACTGCAGTATGAACTGCAAGAACTTATATATATTATATTGCTTGTAATGTTAGCCATGAATGCAATAATCATATATCAGATCAGTATATACAACTTCATCTCATCACAATCAATCTTTGGAAAACTGTTCATTAATGAAAAAAATAGTCCCCTTACTTGCTGACACTACAGAGCTGTGGACACTCTCTACGTGGCATTGAAGGCGAAACGGATTTGGAAACTGTCGGAAACAGTGTGGGCATAATGACTGTGAATCCACCTCACCAGGCGGCTGCTCCATATCTATATGGAACTTCATGTGGTTCATGAGCCTGCAAGAAATTAAATGCACATTGTAGCAATTAACAAGACACAGCTGAAAAAGTCACTCATACTCAAATTCTTTAAACAAAATAATAAATATAATGTATGACGGTTTTATAACATGCAATATACACCAATCAGCCAAAATATTAACACTCCATCTACACTCACTGTCCATTTAATCGGCTCCACTGACCATATAAGTGCACTTTATATTTTCATTAATCTGTATACATTTTAGACTCCTTTCATTCTGTTCTTCAATGGTCAGGACCACCACCGAGTAGGTATTATTTAGATGGTGGACCATTCTCAGCACTGCAGTGATGCTGCTGTGATGGTGATGTTAGTGTGTGTTGTGCTGGTATAAGTGTTTTATACACAGCAGAGCTGCCAATGTTTTAAAACACTTCTCTTTCACAAAGAGTGAAAATAGTGCACCAACCAAAACTGTCATGACAACAGTATCCTGAGACCAATGAAGGACTAGAGGACCAACACAAACTGTGCAGCAACAGATGAACTAATGTCTGACGTTGCAGCTACATGGTGACCCAACAAGGTAGCTGTATCAAATAGAGTGAACAGTTAGCCAACATGGTGTTTAACGCTTCTGTGTCTGATCCACTCATACTATCACAACACGTACCAACACAGCACCACAACATCAGTGTCACTGCAGTGTTGAGAATAATCCACTACCCAAATAATATCAGCTCTGTGGGGTCCTAATCATTGAAGAGCTGGTGAAAGGAGGACAATAAAGTATACAGAGAAACAGATGGACTACAGTCTGTAATTGTAGAACTACAATGTGCACCTGTATGCTCAGTGGAGCTGATAAAATTGACAATGACTGTAGATACGAGGCAGGGTTATTGTTATTGCTGATCATTGTATAGCTGCATCTAAGGAAGCAATCTAAAGCGCCATTTGCATTTTGACCTGATATTGTTCTTCAGCTTCTTTCCACAGGTTTGGCACTTGAATGATATTGGCTCTTTTAAGTTGTCCGACGCCACGTAGATCCGATTTCCCTCAAACGTTCCATAATAGAAGTCATCCACTAACATGACAATCCTTGTCTGGGCTTCTGCTGGACCGATGTCCATGCTTTCACTGTTTCCTAGCATGGAGGTCTTGTTCTGAATGACCTGAGATGTTTGTGGGTCTGCAGCAGGCACATCAACGCTTGTGCTTGTAGTACGTTTTATATCTGGACAGCAGAACTAAAGACAAGAAAAAGACATCTTATCCTCCAGGATCTGAATAGTTTCAGTCAGTGTTTGAGTTACATGCTCATGCATGTATGTACTTACACACATATGTCCACGGAGTGCCTCAACCATTTTGAAATTGGCTCCACATCGCGGGCAACTGTGAGGTGCTGGTGATGCAGAAGCAACTAAAGTGAAATGAAAGAGCTGTTGGTTCACATCCATTTCAAAACGCAAAACAGTTTTCACTCGTATGAATAAGTACAAATACAGAGTAAAATCATATATAACTACGCTACAACATACCTTGCAAAGCATTGTTCTGAGCTAGAGGAACAGCTGTCTGAACAGTGGCAGAACCAGCACCATTAGTCTTCTGATTGCTCACAACAACAAACGTCTGAGGTTGACCCCCTGGAGGAATACTGACTGAGTTCATGAAGCTCATCAGGTTCTGCACATCCAGGTTGCCATCTCCTGTCTTTACTGTTACTGCCAAAAATAAAAGACAAAGAACACAGTAAAACACTGCACACAATATATCAGTAACATCCAATGCTTTTGCCATTGCCTTTGAATATGCTGATAAATAATTTAATGTGTCTGAACAAGAATAGCACAAATGCAAGCTCTGTTTTTGGTTTTTATCTGCATCACTGTTTGAAGATTTAAACAGTGAATGTGGCTAATTTCAAAGTTCTTACCAATTTTAGTCTGTGTGTTAATGGGGATGGTTCGTGGAGAGGTGGAAGGTTGGGGTGGTGGCTTTGCTCTGGGCTGGCTGGCTGGCGTTGCTGTTCGGATAGTAAGGGTGGCAGGAATCTGCACAGCAGTGAAAGAGCCGGGTGCTTGTGCCTGATTTACCATTGGGGTTGTAGACCTCATCTGAGCTTGCTGGGTAATTATCTGAGTCGCTCTGACAGCTGGTTTAAAAATCCCAGATGTCCCAGGTGCTATAACAGAAATAAATACAGGCAGTGTGTTAACATATGAAAAAGAGTGCAAAATCTATAATAAACTCTTCAAAGGATCGAAACAGTTAACTTTCAATATCATAGGTCACAACTGGCGCATCTACAAAAATTTGAATAATGTTAAAGTTCATTGTGTTCATTATTTAATGAAAAAACTTGACCAGTCATATTTTATTTTCATAACAAATAATATTCTAATAAGACACTGGATTTCTGAACTTCATGAGCTATAGGCTGTAGTGATAAACAGTGAAAAAGGCTTTAAATGTCACTTTGTGTGTAATGAATAGAACATATTAAGAACAATTAACTTTTTCTACAATATTCTATTGTTTTTATGCAGCACTGTATTTTATATTGTAAAAACTGTTCCTATGTTTAGACTACAAATGAATACATCAAAAACAAACACCTTATATTTATTTAGATAAAAACAAGACATAAATAATTAATCTCCACAAATATTTTACTATCCTAACTTTGACTACAACAAAGAAAGAACAAAAACAGGTTCAAAAACGTAGAACTACGGTACCTTGGACTAGAGTAATGGGTCGGACAGCTTGGCCCTGTTGGACATTCAACAGAATGCTCATTGGACTCTGGCCTGACTGGATATTCTGTACAGGAATACCCTGTTGGAACACATAATAAATACAAAGCATATCAGATCAGCAAGCGATTTAAGGCAAAAAGTTAACTGTACCAATAAATAACAAATAATCATCTTGTGAAAACTAGCCGAGTAAAAGGCAGCAGGATTACCTGTGTGGTTAGGTAGATGGGCTGACTACTAGCAGCGCTGGAGCCGAGTGATGAGCCAGGTAATATAACCTGGGACAAAGCCACAGGTGTCAATCCTGCTGTACCCTGTGTTAGGATCAGTTGCTGCCCAGGTGTACCTTTAGACATTCCAGCAGTTACAGCTGTAGGTACTGCAAAGTGAAAAGAAAAAAAAAAAAGAAAATTGTTGAAACAAAAAAATTCAGATAACAGCAAGCTAGTTATGAGTAGGAATGAGAATTGCAGACTTACACGTACTGGTGAACAGTGGGACAGTGCTCACATTATTGCTGACTGGAGGCATGCTGGAAATTACAACAGGTTTGGAAAAAACTGGGTTTTCAACTCCTATAACAGCTCCTGAGGGAATTACACAAATGCCAATTTACAAAATCCATTCAGCTTTTAAAATTCTGTGGGCTGCTGAAAAAAACATGTAAGCAAATCAGTGAATGGTCACTTCTAGTACAAATGAACAAAAAAGTATATACACAAAATATTTTAACTTGCTGAGGAAATGGATGTATGTATATTCTCCCTCAATAGTAATTCTCCAAATATCCACCAGGATTCTCTCACTATAATATCTATCTGTTATATAACATAGCTTTATAATGGTACTTGGCATCACAAGCCACATTTGTAGACAAAAATCTGACTAAAGCTGTGTCTAAAGTGTTCTTTCAGATGTACTAAAAACCTATGGGTCCAGATGAAGAGTAAGAGTAAGAGTAAAGAAACAATATCATACAAGTCAAAAATAAACACCCTTTTCAGCACAAGGTGTGCTAAGATTCCCCCTTAAAAAGAAGCAGGACTCTTCCATTCCCCTGGTTCAACATACGCTATATCTCCAAACGTATTGGGACACCTACAGGAGCCGTTATGAAATCCACTCTAAATCCATAAGCATTAATATGAATTCGGTCCCCCCTTTGCAGCTATAACAGCTTCCACTTATCTGGGAAGGACTTTGAAGTGTGTCTGTGGGAAAATTTGCCCATTTATCCAGAAGAGCATCTGCGAGATGAGACACTGATGCTGGACGAGAGGGCCCGACTCGCAATCTTCATTCTAGTTCTTCCAAAAGGAATTTAATGCAGTTGAGGTCAGGGCTCTAGAGCCAGGCAAAGTCTTCCAGACCAAACTCACTCAACCATGCAATTACAAACCCTGTTTTGTACACTGGGGTGTTCCATACATACTAGAACACACAGAGCCTTTTCCAAACTCTAGTATTGTTCAAATGTCTTGGTATGCTGAAGCATTAAGATTAAGCATTAAGAGAGGCCTATGATTCATTCTTACAGTTCCTTCCCTTTTTATTGGGTTTTGAACACAAGCTTACACCTATGTATATATGTAAGGTACAAGGACAACACTTTGGTTGCTTTAAAAATTCAAACAAAACTTTGTGATCATAAAGATGCAATGTTAAATGTCTACCTGAAATGAAACAACTTACTATAAAAGAAAAGACAATCACACTAACCAGTGGGGACCTTACTTTCAATAATCCGCTGTGAATCATCCTCCTCGTTCTGGTTCAGCTGTTGCCATGGCTCCAGCTCCTCCTCCTCACACTCCATAAACAAATCAGCATCATCCATCTTGCTGCAATGAATAATGCAAACATCAGTAAAGGACAAGAATGATTAGTTTAAGACTACTCTGTCAACAGAGTTTTCAAAAAATCATTTATTACTAGGAAAAATCATTCTAAAAATGTTATTTGAGCCATTTCTGTACAAAATATTTACCCAATCACCTTTGTGGATTAGTCTAAAACATGTTTATGAGTCTGTGTTCCAGTGGTGTGAAACAGTGTTCAGTTAGGTCAGAGTAACGTTAGTGATGCAAGTTACCCTGCTGGCTTGCACATCATTATTACCTGCAAAAAAAACAGAACGAAAACAGATAAGACAGGTAGAAAAAACAGAGAAGACTATTGAAAAAAATGCAAAAACAAAACATTTAGATGCGCATGAAAGGATAACGGAAATATCACTCAACACTGAATTAAATGCAAAGCTATATGGAAGCAACAATAAAACAGGGCAGTGATAAATGTGCGGAGGTTCAAGTGCAATTATCCATCCATCTTAACTGCTTAATCCTGGTCAGGCTTGCAATGAGTCCTCCAACCCCTTCACTAGGTGCTGGGCAGGGCATTATTAAATACAAATTTAACCAGGACAGGGTGCCAACTTATCGCTGGCACACACACCAGGACAATTTAAAAGTAACCAATACCCATGACCTCAATGTTTTCGTACTGGAAACCCCAGAAGACTGCGGGAAGTAAACACAAGACCCCGGAGGAAACCCCCGAAGACACTGGGAAAACAGGGAAACTCCAACCCAATTAGGAGTTGAATCTGAGATCCCAGTACTGAGAGGTGAATGTGCTAACCACCAAGCACATAATTATATTATATTATTTATATTTATATATATATATATATATATATATATATATATATATATATATATATATATATATATAAATAAACACTCTTTCATTTCAAATAAGTCCACATTAAAAACAAAGTATTAACTGGTTGGTTATATAAGCACATAAAATCTCTCTCTCTTTGCACCTACATAGAAAATTCTCAAAATGGCACACACAGCACAATTTCAGTGATCTGAAAAGGGGCGGAGAAAAAAGTAGTCCCTGTGCTGCATCAAAAAACAGCACGGAACCAAATATCACAACTGGTTTAAGACAAAGTCCGTTGTTTTTAGTTCTGAAATTAAGTTAAAGATCCATGTCGGTGTTCATTTTCCTCACACGTTCGCAAAAGACATTTCCAGAAGCTGCTCGGTCTCAATTGGCTGGCATGGCGGAGTGCGTTCAGCGACCGCTTTACTGCGCACACTCCGCACATTGTTCAATGCTCGGACGATAAACAACAACATTAACTCACAGCGGTTGAGCTTACCCTCCAGTCTGGAGAAAGCGCTCTGAGGGGCTGCATTAACCTCATGAATCGTACTCACCGTTTATAAAGCTTATCGAGAAACGACTTCTTTATAATACACACGATTAAAAGCCGACACAGCGACGACGGTTTTCCGTTTTCAGGAGCACCTACCAGACTGGTGGAGTTGCTGCCTACGTCATATCCTGCTTCAAAGCGGTGTTTCGATTGGCTGAAACAGAGCAGAGAGGAAAATACATTTTAGGAACAATGGCTGCCACTCTGTCAAATTTACTAACGTTGTTGTAGTCGAGATTAATGAATTTATGTACGTAATCACACATAACCAGCAGCAGCATCAATGTAAAATTGAATGTGGCTGGCCATGTAGGTACAAATGCAAAAATTCAGCAAATGTTTCTATTATACCATTTCAATGTTTACTCCCATTTACTCCCATTCACTTGGGAGATATGTGTGCGCCTATAATAAACCATATTTACACTTTAGTGGTATTTGTTGAAGTGTTGGCTTTGACCCCATGGCCTGGTCTCTCAGTGCTCGTCTTCTCAGTGTGGGCAGACGGTAATACTGAGTGTGTAATTTTTTAATTTGTGTGTATACATACATAATTAATTGACAATATCAGACAATAGCGGATCATGGTACTGTACCTGCTGCTGCCTACCGTCATTAGACACACGCACAAACACGTTAATGTTACTTCTTGTGTGCATTTACTGTTATACTGAGTGTATGTTGTACCATCCTTGCAATGTGAATCTGCTATGTTGTATTATGCTACTTACATATCTATTTTTCTGTCTGTCTGCCTGTCTATCTATATATCTGACTGTCTGTCCATCTTTCTGTCTGTCTGTCTATCAATCTATCTGTCTGTATGTCTATACTATATCCCTCCACCCATCTTGGTCTATTAACCCCATCCAAATGTCTCATCAAAGAAAGATTTGATGAGCGTCTATGTTTAATGTGTATACAATAAAAATATGTTCAGTAGTCTGTTGACTGCGCCATACTGAACTGTCTGGTAAACGAGTCCTTTGGGTTTAAAACTGAACACAACTGTGTTGTTTTTCACGGGATCATCCCATGCCCGGCTTTCACACTGTTAATCGTATTCTGTGCTGTTACCTTAAAGGGTTTATCTAAGACGGGTCACACTTAGATCAACTTCTGCTCAAAAATTGCTCATGTACAGGTTGTGCTGCGGGCCGTGGGTTCTCTGGTTAAACGGAATAGCAAGTGTGGGTATAATAGACGACATGGGATACATGAACTTCAGACTGGGTATTTCAGCTGCCTGTTTATTATGTCTCTGGTGCTTTGGCTTCTGATATTATGACACGTATTAATCAAGCAGCAGACGAAGCTTAAAGTATTAAAGCCTGGGAGCGAGAGAGGACAGAGAGAGAGAGGACAGAGGGAGAGAGCTGCTGATATTCTTCGTAGACTCTTCACAGACTGCTTTTGAGATGTGGGATCAAGTGTTATCGACTCTTTATGTGAAATGTGCCGCAGTCGTCGCGCTGACAGCAGTCTGTGAGTCTTTGTTTCTCTTTTTCCAGCCTAGCATATTAACGACTCAAAGTTGCCAGGTGCGCAGGTTTTCCACCAAAACGGGCTATTCTAAAAAAATGCAGTTGCACACTTTAAAAATGTACCACGGCCGTCAAAAAGCTCCTATAGGTACACAAAAATATGAATGAAACAGGTAAGTTACACTTCATTATATTAGAATATTATTGAGATCTGAATTTGGAACGGGAATATAATTAAAATGAAAAAAGCTTAAAATTTTATAGACGTGTTAATCTCATTGATTTAAAATTATGATATTTGATATTAATAATAATAATAATAATAATAATAATAATAACTAGAAAAGTGCATTTCTATTATTGTCTATTATTATCTATGATATTGCGCATTGCTAACATGGCCCACAAGCTAAGGTATCCCAGTTGGTTTGTAAGGTGATGCTTTGGTATTTGTGGTGGTTGCTATGGCCCCCAAGGCGGTTGCTATGGCACCCAAGGTGGTTGCTATTGACCCCAAGGCGGTTGCTATGGGACCCAAGGCGGTTGCTATGGGACCCAAGGCCGTTGCTATGGCACCCAAGGCCGTTGCTATGGGTCCCAAGGCCGTTGCTAGGGTCCCCAAGGCCGTTGCTATGGCCCTCAAGGCCGTTGCTATGGACCGCAAGGCGGTTGCTATGGCATCCAAGGCAGTTGCTATGGCACCCAAGGCCGTTGCTATGGCACCCAAGGCCGTTGCTATGGCACCCAAGGCCGTTGCTATTGGTCCCAAGGCCGTTGCTAGGGGCCCCAAGGCCGTTGCTATGGCCCTCAAGGCCGTTGCTATGGACCGCAAGGCGGTTGCTATGGCACCCAACAGTTTTACACTTATTTTTGGAATGTGTGGTCAATAGACCTAATTTACATAAAATTACACCTAGAATGATACATATTATAGACATAGACTTATAAGATCCGTTACTAATTTCTGATTGGCTGTTTGCTGTGAATTCCGAGAAGCGTGTTCTCCACTAAACGGAGGAAAGACAATCAGAGAGTTCTGTGTGAATCTTGCTCTGTTTAAAAAGTGTGCTCTTGGCATTTGGCAGTGAAACAGATGAAGTGACAGCGGGGCCAGCCAATCACAGATTAGCAACAAACGGCTGAGCTAATCAGCGAGATTGTAGGCGGGCTTCAGATTGAGCAGCCACACTGGATCCTAGTGTTTAACTCGTCTCCTTTTAATAAACGCGACACTGTTTTTGGATGGTGCTCTCTCAGTTCAATCGCATTTCTCCCCCTTTGATGATGGACGGAACAAATTGCGTCCCGTATCGGCTCAATACGGAACATGACTTTTAGTTCACAAATAAGGAACGATTCCGTATTTTACGGGACGGGTGGCAACCCTAGTTGCTATGGCACCCAAGGCCGTTGCTATGGGCCGCAAGGCGGTTGCTATGGCACCCAAGGCGGTTGCTATGGGCCTCAAGGCGGTTGCTATGCCACCCAAGGCCGTTGCTATGGGCCGCAAGGCGGTTGCTATGGCACCCAAGGCGGTTGCTATGTTACCCAAGGCAGTTGCTGTTTCATTCTGTTCTCTCTTTATCTCTGCCATTAAACAGAATGGACGGTTAAACAATACCTTAGCTTACTTGGTCTTTATTTAGAGTTGATACAACATACATACAGGACCTCGTGCGTGTGTATACTGCTACTTCTCCATCAACTCGAGTGAGCAGCGTGTTACACTCAAACCGGTCCGTGCTGAAACAGTAACATAACAATACTATTGTTACATCCCCTTTTGTTTTGTTTTGAGTAAGCTCCTTTACATTGTTACAGAACATTCTTTCAAACTTTTGTGTCTTCTTCTGTTCAAAGACATCAACAAATACTTAGTAACCCATCTCGAACTCGAGAACTTCCTGTAACTTTCAGGTAGTTTGCATAACAAAGTAT
>BRDA01000456.1:7983-35250 GCA_036984385.1 Crenuchus spilurus
TTCTATTCTGAATAAAATATTAGATGTTGGCACCTCCACATCATTGCATTCCGTTTTTATTCACAATTTGTTTAGTGTCCCAACTTTTTTGGAATTTTGTACTTTTCCTATTGAAATAAATGCAAAACAAACAACAACAAAAAAAAAAAAACAGCAACTGTATTTCAGCACATACCAATAAGGCTCTTATAGTCTCGTAATCGTGAATTCCTCTTCTCCTGCTCTTCACTGACTGACTTCCACTGCAGCTTCATTCTAAAGTACTCATCCCTGCAGCCCAGAGATAAAGAGATATAAAGACATACTTTGTTATTTGCAATATAAACAACACAGAACAATCCTCAGTTGTTCAAACTTCAAGTAAAGTCAATAAGAAAATCTGTCAGTTAGGTGTATGAGGTGTGTAATTTTGCACAGACTGGTCTACACTAACGTTTTCCGTTTCTGCAGACTTTTCCTCTCTTCATGAGTGCTGTCCCAGGGATAATAGCCCAGCAAAAACTTCCAAGCTTCTTTCCTTACAGCATAGCACAGGCCCTTAAGTACACACAAAAAACAACAGAAATCACAAATCAACATCTTAAAATTCACTGATACTCAGATTATAATGTTTAAACACAAATTTACTACAATAGAAATCTAAAAGACTATCAAGTAGTGCTGCACCTATAATATGTATTAACAGCAAACGTTTAAAAGAGATCCTTTAAGTTATTCTCAGCACTGAATGCCACCTTACAGTGACTATATACCATGATTAGGAAAGACAAAGTGATACAGTAGCATGGCTGAGACTGGAGACATAAAGGGATGCCATAAACAGTGCTGGATGATATAATAAAATTTGGTTGGGCTCTCAATTGGCCGGATTGCAATGTAATATTTATCAGGATACATGGGTTATGTTTCAATATACTGTGAGACTATAAGCAAGTCGATGAATTAAAAAAAAGTCTAACTGTAGGAGAACTGTCAGTGGTGCACCCTTACGCTACTTGTTTACACTGGAATGGAAGAGTCTAATGGCTAATGCTTGGAGGGTTAAACACAACACTAAATGAACCACTGTCTACCAGCAATCTTTACATCTAAAATCGTAATAAAAAAAACATCAATACTGTGTTTGAGACACAGTATTGTGCTATTCAAGTGTATCCATACTTTCTATAATATACTGATTTTCACATAACACACATACTGTTTTACTGCTTTTCTGTTTACATTTCATCTAGAAATATAATTCATAGATTTATAAGATACCCTTTAAATAGCTGCACTGCTTTTTCCCCTATTTTTAATTCTATTATGTGAACTTTATTAAATATATGTATGAACTGACATTTAGTTAAATGCAGTGCATGTCATTGGCTGCTGCAGGCTGTTTGAACGGCTGCAGGCAGCTACTTATGGACAGAGATTAGCGCCCCAAGAAAGAACAGCAGTATTTGAAATTAAGCTTAAAGTTAATTAATAAAATATTCTGCCTAATGTTTTGAGAAGAAAGATGGTAGCCAATAAGGGAAACATAAGAAAGAGGAACTGATTTTACAGGGAGTTTGTCTGCATCACACAATTAATGGGAATGAAACATGACAGAAGAGGATTCTATTTTTACCCCTTTGAAAATGAGGTGCTTTAAATGAGGCACATTGGACACTCTTCCCTCAGAGTCTTGGTGCTTTGCCCAGTCTTCCATCATTACTGGCTCTCTCCTCTGTACTTCTGGCCTTGTACCCAAGTCAACCTGTGAAAAACAAATAAACAAACAATTCAGGCAATGCCAATAAACCTGTATATAGTTTTTACTGGATTAAACTTTAATGTGACACAGAAAGACACAGCAGATGGCATAAATTATTAGTTTAAACATTTCCCCTCTAGTGGGATGAATACTTTCTTTATGGGCTTTAGATATTACTAATATATTTTTACAGTGGTATTCCCAACATATTTATATACGTTATGCTGATAAAAGGGAGACAGTCCAAAAAGCAGGGTTTCTATGTTAGCCTTATAGCTCAAGACCAACACTGACAAGTGTCCACTAGCAATGCACTGCTGCTCTTTTCCTATTGGACAAGTCTGACTTTCGGGTTAGGTTACCTAACTAAAGTGAGAAATCCTGTTTTATGAAATACTCCCCGGGTGGTAAGATAGTAATATAAGTAAAAATTAAGATTGTGACCCTGACTACAGTATCAGCATATCAACAATCATTTAATAAATCAGGACCATAGCTCAAGGTAAATTGTCGAGATAAAAGTGATGTAAGACAGAAGCTACATCACAGAACATCTACTCACTCTGGTGATGACCTCAAAGCCAGGTTCCTCCTGCTGGTTGATCTCCAGCCCAGGGATCAGCTCTCCTAAAATGTCTGCCATTTCTTCAGCAGGACGCTGCTGGCACTCAGACTCAGAAGGCCGAAACGCATCAAAGAAATAATTTGTGACTTTGGAGAAACCACCCAAAGTTGTCGTGTAGGGATCTTTCTTGAACTTCTGCTAAAACAGGTTTTGAAAAGGAAGTGAAAGGACAACACTACACAGACTAATGTTGAAATTAAGCACAAAAACAATCATAAACAAGCTAATTATTTATGGGGGTTTCCTAATCATTATGTCATACCTGAACAAGGCCATAGTTTGTGTCATCTAGAAGATTCTCAAAGGACTGTGAAAAGGCTTTGCTATAGGCGCCAACATGCAGAATGTTTTCATCATCAGGACTCCTTCAAAGGCAAACAAGGGTGTTTTATACTTTTAAAATCAAGTCATCAAAAACAATAACAAACATGACTAAAATTCTGGATGGAGAAGTTAAGCATGTGACATCACAGGTCATATCCCACTGCTGGCGAACTGAAATGAAAAGCAAAAGCAACAAAGCTCAGCCCACATTTCATTATGAGAGCTGAGATAAGAACTTTAATAACAGCTATCTGTTCCTCAGTAGTGCTGCCTTGAACATGCTCATGGCTGGATTTAATCTGCTGTGATATTTAACACAGCAGAGAAGAGCTCGTCCATCTCTCTCATGAAGCCTTAACTCTAAATGGACAGCTGCTGTCCTAGCTGACACCCATCAGCCCTGTGACCTTTCGCTCTCTCCACAACTCACATGCCATTTAGGAAGTTCTCGGAGAGGAACTGAAATCCAACAGCAAAAGTCCTCACATTACCATACAAATTGTTGATGTATTCAGGCCTTTACTGTTAAGCTATGAGAAATCGGACGAAAAAGAGGACAATTCACATTGATTCAGAAGAGAAAGAATAATGCAAGCTCTTTTGGCTGCTTTTGGTGAATGGAAAAAGACCATGTTTGATGACTGTGACTGAACTAAAGAAAACAATATGTGGAAAATGTAGCTGAATCATGAAGGTACTGAGCTTTCTCTTCATCTCGGCATTAGGTATGCAGACTCATATTAATAGCTCATTCAGCTGAACATCCAACAGGTCACAGCATGTATCTGTAACACTAGACTGCCCTCTACTGGACAAATACTAGAGTTACACAAACACTAAAATTCAAATATTGAGTGCTAAAACACAGGGGCATGCAATTTTATGTGGATATATATGAATATAACATAAAGCTCAGTAGCATATCTGTTTAAATAGTAAACGCATGCTAGCAACTGAATTTCAAAACACTAGTCCACTACTGGGAGACGGGCAATATTCAAAGTCAAAATTACTGATGTGACTGATTTCTAACACAGCAGTATCCAAGTGAATCTCAAGATGAAACCAAATTAACTGCTTAGAATTAGATGAGGCAATCAGTGAGAGGAATTGTCTAGGAGAGACAAAACATATTATTAACTAAGACCTAGAATTCTGTGTTTTGCACCATTATTGTCTTCCATCTCTTTAGGTTAAATTCAGTCTGACACTTGCCCGTTAAATCTGTACTTACTCGCTGAGTTGCACCAATTTCTTCAACCCATCCAGGAATGCTTGGCAGCCTCCCTGATGAAAGTGAACGGCTGGCAATGCTGTGTCATCTCTCAGGCAGAAAATTAGGTATGACCAGGCTTCATGTTTGACTGTGACAGACCTGAGATCACCCACATTAAAAGAGAATGCCCACTTGTTCCTCTCATTCAAGTGATTTGAGCCACCTAAACAAAGACATGACAATAGAAACACTTCTGTCATTTCAAAAACAGGTGAACACCACCAACACACTGTTTAATAAATATGACTTCATAGGCTTATGGTTAACTTTGGTTTTGTACATATATCAGGATCTTAAAGACCTACATGTGCACCTTACCTTCTCCATTAGTGTGGACTTTCCTCTTGAAGGACACAGTGTTCACCATGTCCCATTCAGTCTCATAGCTCAGCTGCTGGTCCACAGTACGATGAGGTCTCTGCGTCCATTCCACAACTGAGCTGGAGTCCTTTACACAGGAGAAGGAAAAAAACACATATATGATATCCATCAATCAAGAATACTAAAACTATTACTCAGAAATGTGAAAAGTTTAAAGGGTGGCAAAAATTAGGCTAAGATCTCTGTAATAATGAGGAAGCTTATGCACTAAATCAGACCTATGTGCACACCTATAATTCAGATGCCATTAGAACAAACCTTGCAGGCACATAGCATATTTGATGGATCCACAGTATCCTCCAATGGTTTATATTCCACAACTGTTTCTCCATCCTAAAAGTGAAAAAGATGTAACATTTCATAAAAATTAGTAGTTTGTTACCTGAATTTTCTTCTTAAAATACTGTAAATATTAAACTCTCTTAATGCACTGAATTTGACTGACGGTAGTCTCACTCATTTACAAGATGGAAACAGCATCATGTGGTGACATTTTGTAAGTTGCACTCATTTATGATTTAATAACATCATATATTATTAACTCAATGGACATTGCATTTGATGCACACTGTCAAGTGTTTACACTTTGTATCGTATGCTGTCAAAGCCTTTCTATTAGTTCTTGGGTTTCTACTGTTTCTTTACACGAATGCAACAGGGTATGATTAAGATTAGCCACAATTCCTTTATTATTATTTTACATTTTCACTGTTAAATGTTTAGCCACTATTACAAAATCACAGCAAAGATTAAGATAATGTCCAGTTCCATTAGTACCTTATCAATGATCCGCAGGAATCCTGATACTAGTGAATCTTCCAGTTCTTCTGTGTTTGCATGAATAAAAACTCCTTCGTGTTCAAATATCATCTGTAAAAAAAACATAGCATAACATAATGAATTGCCATCTTCCATATGCTCTATATCCTAAGGCAGTCCATCCCTTTACCAGCATTCAACTCTTAGCTGAACAGACCAGTAAATCTGAAGTTTCAGGCATGAAGTCTGAGGAATGTGACGCTTCATGCCTGCAAGACGCGCTTCCAGAGTAAACAACTCATTAGCCTTGTGGCTAAGTACATAGAGTACATTATAGTCATTCAGCTATACTATCTGCCCAGATGTCCTGATGCTGAGAATATTAGATCCTAATTACAGTTATGTTTTGTGTAATACCTATCAGGACAGGGTCTGTCACTCAGATGCATCCCAAGTTATCGTAAACCACTGAGTAGGCTTTTAATAGTCTAACAGTGAACAGTGATACAGACTTTCCCAAGAGAACTGTCAGTAGACCATCGCAGGTCCTTCCTTCCAGCTGTGGTTAAACTTTACATCCAACACTGCTCCCAGTAGACCACTTACAACTTCACTTATAACCTCACTGATGTAAATATCTGACAGAATATTTTTTAACAATACACACATATTTTATATATATATATATATATATATATATATATATATATATACACATACACATATATACATACACATATATACATACACATATATACATACATATATACATACACATATACATACACATATATACATACACATATATACATACACATATATACATACACATATATACATACACACACATATATATATATATATATATATATATATATATATATATATATATATATATATATATATATATATACATATATATATACACACATATACATATACATATATACATATACATATATACATATATACATATATACATATACACATATACATATATACATATATACATATACACATATACATATACACATATACACATATACATATACACATATACATATACACATATACATATACACATATACATATACACATATACATATACATATAACTGTGCAATATTCATTACAATACTGTGAAATTTATACAGCATTATGTGTAACATTTTAACCCACCAACGTGCAATATTCCATGTACAATCTGTAAATATTCTTTAGTTTTTATAATTTCCATATTGTTTATTATATTTAATATTATTTTACTTATGTTTATAGTACTTACTAAGAAAGTTTCTCTTTCTATTACTGAGTACTTTTTTGTAACTACAGAAGTTTCTAAACCAATGCAATATTGAGTACTATTTTGTAACTACATAAGTTTCTAAACAAATGCAAAGTTACTAAAGCAATGCATGTGACTTGTTTACTCTCTTGACAGACACTTGTGCAGCTCACTGGTCTAACGTCAGATCACTCAGCTGACAGGGCAGACTAGCTCATCAACAAGCTAATGTTAGGTTATTTAACCTTTACAGCGAACGTAAGCCAACATTCCGAGGTCATTAAGTACGTAAAATGACTACTGTTAGCTCAACAGCTAACGGCTCATCTGTCATTAATGTACATGTGTAACATGGTGCATGTGATCGCTGTGCCTCCGTGGCATTCCTGTTAGAGGACGGCTGTTAGCATAACATAGCTAACCTAGTGCTTTAGCTGGTGCTAACAGCCTTTTGCTAAAAACAGTAGTCCGTCTCAGCCCTGTACTGGTTTAACCCTTTACCAGGTGTACAAACGTTCAGGTCACAGCCACATCTACATCACAACCTATCCTCATGCGATAACAGAGCCGAAATATTTTTATTGACAGCGCTAAACATCAGAGCTCCAATGCTCAGTACCTTGGGAGGAGTTGTGGCCGCCATGTCCACTGCGCCGTCCCGCTCCACTACAACACCGACAGCTCAGCTTCCGCAGGACCCACACGGCGCATGCGCACTACCATATCGATAGCAACACTGAAAGGTTCAACTACTCATAAAACTCTTATATTTCGAGGGAATTCAAAAGAAAAAATCAATGAATAAGGGAAACATAAATACACTTTCAAATAAGACAGCATTGAAAATTCGACACTTTTGAATTTTATATTTGCATATGAACTATAGTAATGTAATATCATCATCTATATAGTTACTTTTACAAAATACTGTAGCTGTTGACTCCGAGAGTGAATTATTTTCGCAAGTTTGCTTTTGTAAATAATACTTCTGATACAACAACCTTGACACCGTTGAATTATTAAAATTATTTATTCAGAATTTTTATTTATTTACTAATTACATATTTACATTATTACTAATATCTATATTATGCTAACCTAAACCTTTTTGTAGCGATGACGTAAAGTCAAGACTTTTATTTTGAAATTCTAGGAAGCGCTCACGAAGAGTAAACACAAGATCTCGACAAGGCGGGAAACTTGAGGAGAAAACCTCGGATTCTGATTATGGTTTATATTCATATGTGCTTACTTTGGCGACATATTGGATGTTTGAAAGGACATTACTCATTTGACTGTTCATCAAAACGACAGACAGGAAAACACTGAGAGAGATTATCTGATTTTTCAACTTCGTTGTTGGTGTCGTGTATTCCTACGTAAACCAGAAAGTATATTAGACATATCATGGTTCAAATAGTCATCTCAAGGTAGGTGTGTCAAATACTTAATTCAAATGTAATAAAAATGCCCACAGGCAACATTGATGTTTATCTAAGCTGCTTACACTCAGAGCTAACGGTGTTTGCGTGTCTAAATAACCATGTTAACTGTATTTATTCCCTGCAGTGAGACTGGAGAAGGACCTGCTGAATGGCTGCTGGTGGAGTTGCAAGGAGAGATGATGTCGAGACAAAATACTGGACTGGCAGGAAATCTAATGGGAGACCTACACTTCACGAAGGAGGTAGGTCTGCTGATGTTAGACCACTAACCCACCACTAGCTAAAAATGATTAAAGTGGGCCGAAATATATGTAATTAACATTATAGGTAAAACAACACTATCTGATTTACTAGGTTGGCACATGGGAGAGGGTGATATAGTAAAAATATGTGATGTGTTTTCATATAATATTTATATCTGACAAGCTATTTACAAATCCATAGATCCATTATCTTATCTGCTTAATCCATACGATCAGGATCGTGGTTAGTGCCCTCCCCCTTCCCCGGGCACAGGTCAGGTCATCACAGACTATCCTAACCAAGTCCAGGACAGGGCACTATTTAGAAATATTGTTTTTAACAATGCAAGCAGTTGATTATTGTTCTAGTAGATCTGGCAAAACGTACAATACATTGCACTTACTTATCATATAATTATTGTGATGCCATTTTGCCCACTGCTATAGTCATTTAACATTTGCTGTTCAGTAAACTCAGATACTGTCATCCAACTTTGAATCACATTTCATTCTTTGTCCAAGGGTGTGCCAGTGCTGATAGTGGGTCATCACATCCTCTATGGGAAGCAGGTCAAACTGGATAAACCTTTTGCTGTCTTGATGAAGCACTCTGGCCTCCCTCAGGATGATGAGGTACCCATGGAAAGTAGCCAAGAGAAGCCAACCACCTACTCTGTTTCCGCCCTTATCAAAAAGAAACTGATCTTTAAAACCCGTCCTAAACCCATAATTACTAATGTGCCCAAGAAAGTTTAGGTAACACAAAAAACACAAGTATGCTCAGCATCTATTGCAAAAAACATACACTTCTCAATAGGTACACTCTCTGGAACTCATTAGATAATATAACAGTTTCTCATATCTGAATAATGAAATGCATCTTTTTCATTGACTGTTCTGTGAAATGTTGAAATTGCACTGCAGAAATCTTTTTATCTATCTTTCTTATTTGCTGAATGCAACTAAATATAAGCATAAAAATGAGAAGGTGCTGGTGCCAGAAGAAGAATTCTGGTTTAGACAAGTTGGATAGGGAATAGTTTCATTATTTCATAAATGTACATGATACATGCATGGTAATACATTCAAGGACAAAAAACCAATTTGATTAAGAAAAAAGTTTTTTTTTTATTTAAAAAAGGTATAATAACAATCTGCAAAAATAAACACAGTTATTGTTGCAGTAATATAAAACTTTTAAAAATCTTTTACATGTTTAAGTATTTATACAATAAATTCATGAGGTCAAAGAATATGACTATTGTTTTCAATTGTTTACACAAAGAATACACAGTCATAGTGTGAAGTCAAGTTGACATAAAGAAATAGATTTTAAAGTGTCTGTAAGTTGCCTGTTGCAGTTTCTATTGGTGTTGTGCATTGTGAAATAGGCAGTTGACTGACCATGATTAGCATTGACCTGAAAAATAAAGGATCAGTGGATAATTTCTCAAATGCCTAAAAGCACAAGCAGCATCATCAAATGGGATAGTGGATATTACTTTTGATATTTTAAAAGTTGATGATTCTGCTTACAATATAATTAGAATCTGGGCCCTCAACAGTATATCATTAAATAAAAACACATCATATAATGACAAATATACATTTGCCACAAAACCAAAGCCTAGTAAGTTGTACATAAATGGTGGTTGTCAGTATTCTTGCACTTCAAAGTCTTCAAAATATTTTAAATATTTATGTTAAAAATGTAGACATAGACATTTTTAGATGATTAGTGAAACAATCAGAGAAGTTTTTTACTGACAATATTCCAGTTCAACATACAGTGGAACCTCAGTTTTCATCATTAAATCTGTTCTAAAGTGCCTGATGATAACCGAAACAAATGATAACTGAAGCAATATTTCCCATAACAAATATTGTAAATCTCCGTTAATCTAGACACTCCAAAATGTTAACAAAAATAAATGTTATATAACTATAGTTTTACAAACAGAACATAATGATAAATAAATAGAAAAGACTAATGAAATGGATACATGAACATTAACATCACTTTTATGGGTTTACACTTTGTTTTAGAGCATTTGGAGTTTGGAGGGAGGAAGGATGCTTTGTTTTTTTGCTAAATTAACTGCGGATCATGAGGGCATGCCAACGAAAACAAGGCAGATGAATAACTGGGAAAAAATTTCCCTGAAAAAAGTCTGATAACCACATTGTACAATAACCAGGTCAGATAATACCCAAGGTTCCACTGTAATTAAAATTATTAACTTTATTGGTAAAACTAATGACACCTTCAGGAGTCAGTTCAGGAGAAGTTTAGTTATTGTTGAACACTGGGTTAGCATGACAAAGTCTGCAAAAAGGCTATAATTGAAACTGAAAAAAATGTACATACCCTGAAATATACATTCCACACAAGATGACCAAAGCCTCATTAATCCTTTTCATGTGATGTTTGTGTGGCTTAGTGATTTTAAACATTAAACTATTTTGTTCTTTTCAGACACTATGTACACATTCTCAATAATTAATTCTGTTATGCTCTAGGAGAAAACATGTCTGCCAGATGTCTAAAAGTCCTTGTACCTTGCTGACCATTTTAACACAATCATCTATGAGCAACACCCGTAAGACTTGTGTAGATTCATTTCATAGGCTCACTAAAATTAATCTACAAACACCCAAGCACACTAGCTGCAGTGTTCTTGTTTTGAGACCCTGAAAGTTTGCCAGAGCTTGCTCGCTTTCTCTGAGTGCATGTCTGTATTCAGAGAGAGGGAGGTGTGGAGGCTGTTCTTCCCATGTATGCAAAGGTGCAATCATTAAACCCACACATTTGGCACTGAGAAATCTGTGTGAGCCTTGTTAATTCAATAAATAAGAACTAGAAGTCTGCCTCTGCCTATAGCCTACGTGAATGGTTAAGCAGCATATATTTCTAATTCTTGTAAATAGATAATGGACTTGGAACATTATTACAGGTATGAAGAAATGGTCAATTATACAGTGACATCCAATAAAAAGACATCTGACTCATTTCGCTTATTAAAGGAACATCTAATACGAAGATGACGCTACCAGTATTAAGCATAAATGGATTCCCAGCTAATTAAGAAATGTATCTTCACTATTATGAAACAAAACTTGTAAACAGACAGTATTATGTGTCTTCTTTGCGTGTTCAAGTTTCAGTTTGTACAGTCACCACTGATGTCATTCTTCGCAGTCTTGTACTTCAAGGATATGAGTGCAGATCTTTTCTGTGTATAATGGCATCCCTAAACGGTGTTCTTTGTCTCTAGTTTCCTGCATCTAGCGTAAGAGGGAATTAAGTATACAGTATAGCTTGTGAATTATGAGTAATTATTATGTACTAATGCAGCTACAAAAAGTTGTCAAATAACTGGCAAACATGTATTTTATTACATGTACAGTAGCATATTTTGTTAATACTGTGTGAACAGTAATTTACTCAAACTCAAAATGAAAATTTGAAAGTCTATATTTTCTTGGGCTAAAAGCCAAACTGATCAACAGTAAAACAAAGGCTTGAAATGTCACTCTTTGTATAATTAATATAGAATTAATTAAACCTGAACCTTTTAAATTATGAACAACAAACCTTTTCACTATCATAATTTTTGAGATGCACTACTAGTTAAGCATATAGCATTTTCTATTGTTAAGGGAAATGAAGAGTTCATAGAAATGTTGGAGATTTAACTAAATGTTCAATGCAAAATTGAGATAAAACAAAGCCAAAATTGTTTAGTCCACATTTAATACTATTTAACAGCACTGAGAAATATGTCAGATTGTCTAATCAAAATAACACAATATTTAACTTTTTTGGCAGATGACACCAGTGCAGTGTCTGATATAGGGTCCTCTCCTAGGCATGTTTGACCAGCCTCAATGTGGGATTCACATTCATTATGTCCAAGCTCTGTGTTAGTGTCACATCATAGTCTACCCGGGGCCTTAACTGGACATTTCCTCCGATATGTGCTTTATACTTCAAAAGCACGTTTCTGCTCAGCTGGTAATTACCTTCTTGCATTATCATGAATAGATAACTGCTGGTGCACAATACCTTCAACATGTGTCTTGCTGTACATATGACTAGACATGATGAGGCCTATAGCACCATTGAAGGACACGGCAGTTTCAAACCAATCTCAGATAATATATCCCGAGAGCACCATTGAAGTTGTGTTGGAGAAGGATGTTAGGCCTCAGTATAGGGCAGATGATACTGTTCTTCTCTCTTGTTACAGCGCTTTGCCACAATAGCCAAATAGAGCACCAGGAGTATGAGCCAGTAGCAGGCATATAGGATGGTCCCAGCAATAAGAAGGACCTTCTCAGTCTCACTGAAGGGTTCCTGCATCTCACAGTAAATAGTATAAGCCACTCCTCCAAGCAGAGTGATTGCCCACACAGTCACAGGCACAGCCCCAATTAAGTTCACTACAATCTTTTTCCTGCCTGATGTTCCCCAACCTGCTTTATTAATAGTCAACAGGGCAAAGATCTTAGCTGGCAAGAGGCTGGACATGTAAAGCAGAGAATAGATGGACATGAATATCATGACCAGGCTGCCCCTCAGGAAACAAGCATAGGTTGCCTTTACCATTCCCACCAGCTGCACTGTTAGCAGGAATAGCAGAATGTTCCACAGCCGGCCACGGTAGAACAGGTGGATCACCGTAGCCACCAGAAAGAAAGGAAAGAAGCCTGTGACGACAGACTCATAGGTCATCCAGAGGCTGTGCTTGTGGAACCAAAGAGCATTGTAGAGCCACTCTCTGAAGTAGGACTTGCTCCACCGAGTCTGTTGGTTGAGCCAACGGAGATACTGAGTAGGGGTCTCAGTCTGACACTTTGAGCGTGCTGTAAACTTTGTCTTATAGCCAAAACTGAGCACCCGGTTTGTAAGATGTCGGTCATCACCAAAGCTGCATTTGCTGCCCAGGAAAGTCTGATGATACCAGGGCTCCAGGAATTGCTGGAGGAGGGAGTTGCGGTACATACCCAGAGGGCCGCTAATGCACTGAACACAGCCAAAGTAGGACTGACAGGCACGTTCCACATTGAAAGCCATCCAGTACCGGACACTGCTCAGGAAAGATATCCAGGAGTCATATTTGTTCAGGATCTGAAACAGTTAAGGGACATTTCATTGAGATTGACCCTGCACTTTACAAATATCTTTTTCCATAGAAATATGGAACAAATAGCTAAGTGAATAAATTCTGGGTGAAAATCCCCTGTTAATTTCTAAGCATACTAAGCCTTTCAGTGCGTTTTAAGCAGTGTGTGTTTTAATAAATTCTCACCTGTACATCTCCTCCTACACCACCCACATCTGGGTCTTCCTCTAGAATTTTCAACATCTCAATGGTGCACGCTGGATCCAGAACTGTATCCGAATCACACACCTGCAGACATAAAAAGGGCATCTGAGACTCTACACTCTTTAAAAAGGCAGTTTAAGCTTAGTCCTATACAAAACCATCAGGAGGCAAAGGACCATGAAATGGTTCTCCAACTTCAATATGTTGAATATTGTTCTATTTTAAAAGTGATTTTGTTAAAAGCAGGAATGTTTAAGAGAAGGTACACTGAAGTCTGTATCTCTGAAAAGGCTTTTAAACTCTAAACTGAGATTACTAATGACGGCCTAAAATTCTGGCAGCAGATGTTTGAAAGTTCTCTTTGTTTTCTTTAACTGTTGACCATTAGATGTTCAGGAGCAATGAGAGGTTGTTGACAGCACACAGGTGTGCTCAGGGTGCAGGTGACAAGGCAGGAATGTGACCTTTGACCTGCACATAACAGGGATTCTGAACACAGGATGTAAAGGTTTTACAAGCTATATTAAACAGAGAGTTGAGCAGCATTAAAATATCTAAGAGAAACCAAATTACCTCAAACATACTGGCAAGAATTCTTAGTCTGTGAGACATTCCAGTAATGACTTTGTAGTAGCAGCCATATCAAGTCTCTCTTATTTTAGCCTTGCCATGTTTTATTCCAGGATAATTTTATCTTGTCTGATTTAGAAGAAGCATTTTGTTCTATTTAACACACATCCAAAATGTAGACTCACCTGCACATAATCCACTGAGTTCCCCAGCGCTTTGAAAGCTGTATACATCACCTCCCTCTTCCCACCCCACTGTTGCATTATGCAGGAAAACCGGGAACTGCGCACTATTCTGGCCACACGTGCAGCCTCCTCTGCATTCACTGAGCCTGTTCTTGCACTCCTGGCCCTGTTGCTATGATAGTTCCCCTTCCATACCATGCAGTTGGCATGCTCAGCTCCCCCCATCACTTCCCGGAAGATGTCCATCATGTAAGCATCCTCGGCACGGTTGCCATCCACCACCAGTACCACCTTGAGGCCAGGGAAGGAGATGCGGCGCACACTGCGCAAGCACTTGCGGAGGTAGTCTGGATCCTCTTGGTAAGCAGCGATACAGAGGGCCACAGTGCGACGCAGGTGGCATGAACGAGAGGGTCCTCGCATTCGCCGGTGCTCAAGGAATGCGAAGAGGCTCTGCAGCAGCAGATGCAGCGACAGGATGGCACCATACAGGCCAAAGGAGAGATGGTGCTGCTCAGTGTGAATGAACTGGTAGCCAGTCACATAGGCTAGCAGGATGGCAAAGAGCACTACAGCCGCAAATAGAGTGGTGATGAAGATCCGCACTGCTGTGCCACAGCGAGAGGGCATCTGTGGAATGGAAGAGACAGACAGTGAGTGAAAGAAAGGTTTGAGAAATGGAAGGGGTGGATTTTTTGTTGTTGTTGTACCATGCCCTTCCAATAAAAACACATGCAGAATAGATGAACAACATCACCACATCATATGCAGAGTCTGGGAGAGAGATGGGGTTGTGGAGAAATATAAATAAGATAAATGTATCCAGCATGCTCAGATGGAGTGGGCTGAATGAGGATGCTAATAGAGCCTTTCTCAGTTCACAGATTGACTGTACTTTAGTGGGAGGGGACCTGTGATGACAGGCCTTTCCTATTCTTGCAATTATTACAGTAGCTTCACTAAAATCTCAAATCTTTTCCATGGCCTATATGACTAAATTGTTCTTGTACATCATGAATGAATTACTATGGAGAAAATGATCAAACTGATCTCTTTCTATCTTCTTTTGCTCAGGTTAATGACTTTTAATTAAAGGTTTGGAATAGCTTGGCCGCTATTCTGTTGCATCTGAGTGGAGAACAATCTTTCCATTTATTTCTCCCTGTACCCCCTGCCCACTGGAAGAAAGAGCTGCTTCACTAACTGCCCTCATATCATAACAGCCAATGCCATTGATCAGACCGGAAAAGTGAAACCCACTGGTCCAAAAGTGGATGTTGCTTTTGCTGGCACAGTCCCTTTCTCCAGGCTCTCTCACATATATTTATAGAGTTGTTCTCTTGTGTCCTTGTTTGGATTATATCATATAACCTCAATATACATGATGAGGTGATAGAATTACATATCACTGTACTTAGTTGTCACAAAATAGTGCTGGGATGGTGCAATATTGTGCCATCTGCCCCCTTTCTCATTTTTTTGCCATAGTGAAAAATTGTGCAGTGATGGCTTCTGAGAGCTACTAAGATTATTTTCACCTTAGCGTAAAAAACAGCAGGCAGGCACTCTTGGGTATGTTTGACCCTAATTAGAGGGCCTGCTCCTCGATGTGCTTTTTACCCTGGGGGGTTGATGAAAGAAGAAAGAGCTTGTGTCAAACTCAAGAACACCCCAACAGTTATTCTTTCACCAAATATGGAGTATATCAAGACCCTGAGTGATGACATGGAAAGACAATAGTACAGAAACAAGTGTTAACCCTTTGTATGAGGTCATTTCTATATGCCTGAAAAATGACATCTGTATACAGCAGATATTTCCATGTTCCACAGGCTTTCTCCTTTTATGTCCACAATCAAAATATTAGCCTCAACAATTCTTCTGCATCCAGCAGGTCGTCTCATTTCCACATTAAAGTTATGGAAGAACTTCTTTAGGAGTTCAATAATTACTCACATTGGCCATGGTGGGTTATCACACCATAGGTAACAGGAGATGCACTTGTTCCTTAGTGCCTTAGCTTTCTGACAACTGCTGATGTAGTTCTAAAGGTGTGTGAGAAGAGACAGCCCTCCTGTCTGGGAATATAGAGGCTCCAAAGATCATAAACGTAGGAGTCTTCAGGTAATGTAAGGGATACTGCAGAAGGTCTCGTTTGAGGAGCAGGGAAGTGTTCCCAAATCAGATGAAGGCAGGTAGTTGAAGTATAATCCAGTTAAATTCCAGAGTGAAGGAAGTAGTAAGAAGTGGTGATGCAGCTTTTCTTTTGGACCCAGCATGAACCGTCTCACAGGTGAGGAGCTGAATCAATGACGATTTTGTCTGCAGGACAAGACACTTCAATGAAGAGGAAGAGAGGGAGGGCTGAGCACAAGATGATGAGGAAAAGGAGGGGGCAGGTGAGAAGAGGAAGAATGAACAGTTGTGAGAGTTCAGAGAATAATGTGTTGGTGGTCATCATGGTTCAGTATTTAGCAGCTTCCTTTGTAGATACAAAGTATGTTGATGCTTTCTGTCAGTAACCTGTTCAGGAATAGTTGAGTTAGTCAGAGTAACTATGGGCCTAGGGGATTTTACAGTTTCATAGTGTCTCAAGAAGTTGCATAGAATCAGATTATAAATTGATTAAATTCTAATGAATTATTCAACTCATGATAATGTGACATGAAAAATCACAATAGGCTAAGTAAATTAAACAAGATGATAGAGTCTCACAGTGCGATTATAGAAGCCAAAGTGGCTGGTGAGTAAGTCCAGAATTAGAGTTCATTTTCTTGCCACTAGGGGACACTCACAGAAGCATCTAATTACAGCGAAACACAATGTCACCCTCCATTGAAGCATTTGAATTGATTCAGATTCAAATCAGGCTAAATGTACACTGTCAATCAAAAGTTTTGTGACACCTTGCCATCTCAAAAAAATGTTTGGTTTTCGATTGAGAAAAAAAAATACTACAAGTGTTCTTTAAACATTTTGGCTATTTACTAATACTTTGGATAAATTATATCTTGCTAGCAAGTAGCAAAAATTTTTTATCTAAATCTCAGAGAAGTGCATCAAAAATGTGTATATATATATGTGTTATATTGTTTTCCTCAAAACAAACTTGTTAAAAATGATACTGCATACTAGATTAAAAAAAAAAAAGCATTGTGAAGCTATGTGCCCCCACGATCCTTGATGGGCCAATTATGTAAATAAAAACTATAGCTATATGTTGCAAACAGGAAATTACCATTGGTGACAAATGGAGTGCTACAAAATCAGTAATAATCTAAAGGTACCATGCAACAATGTTGACATATGCTCAACCATGACAAGATCAAAGCTGCCCCTCATTCTTTGAAAAGTCTAGCCCCCACTGGGTTATACTGCTAATGAACTGATATGTCTCAGGCCTGTCTGGGTGTTATAATCTAATCTAGTGACTTGTAAATCCCAGGAGGGTCTTTTCCTAGGGCCACCAGTCCCTGCGTGAAGGCAATCTCTGATGACATGGAAAGTAATGTGGGCGGCATTTTCCTTGGAGAGGTCCCACATCTTCAAACAGAATTCAGAGGCGTTCCTGTCTGTTCCTGCCGTTAGCTAGCCAGCCTGGGGGCACAAACAAGAGTGCCAGGAAACAGGCCACGTACCACAGAAACTACATGTTCTGACTTTGGAGAGACCCACACTAATTCTTAGACACTCTCCAACTCTAAACGTATTAAAAAAGCTATTACAGTACCCAGGTTCTTTTCCTTTTAGCCTTCTGTAAACACAATTACACAGGCCTATTTGTGTGAGCTTGTGAGTGCACACCCTCAAAATCCACCTTGACTTTCACTTGCCACTCTGTGATTTTACAAACATTTACGCATTTGGAATTGTACTGTAAATGTTAGGAATGTTATTTAGTACACATTAATCCAGAAACAATGCACACACATGAAGTTGTATGTTCCATACCTTCCCAGCCCTGTGGCGGTGACGGTGGGCTCCCTTTGCCCTGGTGGAGTCAAGAGTCAGGCTTGCAGTGTGTGTGTGTGTGTATCCTCCAGGTCCACTCTGCTACAGCACTACAGCGCTCTCCTTGTTCTACCTCTTGCTCACACTACATCTTTATTCCAGCAGCTCTTAATTCAGGAGATCCCTCATCCAAAAATACAGCACCCTTGCCCTCCTCCTCTTCCTCCTTGGTTCCTCCTCCCTGTCCCTCTCCCTTCTCTTTTCCTCCTGCTCCACCACACAGTCCTCAGGCATGAAGGCCTCTCAGTTCAGCAGCGTGGAGAAATCAGAACTGCTGGTCCTGGAGACAAATAAAGATTGGCACACTTTTTATAAACTCCAAGAACTGCAACTGAGTTACTTCAAGCAAACTGCGCTTAAACAGACTTACCTGGTCCGGGGCCCAGCATGACTATGGATGGAACGTCCTGCCTAGAGCAGGTACTCAGGGTGCTCTATCTCTCTTTTTCCATGCCTTAGTGTGAGCTGCACTGCAGCGGCAGCTGCTCTCCACTCTGCAGCACCGCACAACCCAAATCCCAGCAAACCTCTTTCTGCTGTCCTGTTACACCATCCTGCCTCTCTCTCTCTCTCTCTCTCTCCCTCTCTGTCCTCCTGTCCTTCACTTCTCCACGCTCTCTCTCCTCTCTGCTGCCCCACTCTGCAGTGCAGCCAGCTACCACAAGACTCTGGACTGTTTGATCAGACCCCCCCTCTTCCCTTGGCTACACACACACCCTCTCAATGCATCCTTTATTGGCTTATTTATTTATCCATCCCTCCTCCCTGCACCCCTGCTGCTGACAGCCTGCAGGTCCGATGCAGGCTGATGAGGAGGTGGGGAAAGAGTCAAAGAGAAAAAAGAATATTAGGGTATAAAATAGAAAGAAAAAGGGAAAGTAAGAGAGAGAGACTGCTGCATGCTATGCTGTGACATAATCAATATGCACTCGTACACATACCATTCATTACCCAAAACATTCCTGTCTGGGTGCTAACCTCCTTCCCTAGCCCAAAAAAAACTTAATGTGTTTTTAAACTGATCCCTCAAAAAATCATCACTCTCTCTCCACTCTGCCTGTGTAGCATGGCTAGCAGGTAATTAGTGTAATAGCGCTTTCATGGCTTTGGGGAGGGGGTTTTTCAGGCATCTGGAGTTAAACGCTGTGCAGGAATCACAGCAGCCCCCACGCTGAGGGAATGTCCTTGACTTTGAAACAGAAACAATGCATGGAGCCTATTCCAGCACATAGCATTCATGACAGTATCAAGAGACAAACAGGCAAATACTGTCAGGCTTATGGACACAAATCCCTGATCTATATATAATATACACTGATCATAACAACATTACTATATCCTTGTAGCTACACTCATTGTCAATTGTAGTTCAGGACCACCACAGAGCAGGTATTATTAGGATGGAGGATCATTTGCAACACCACACTGACACTAACTAACACAGGTGGTGGCATGTTGGTATGTGCTGGTATGAGAGGATCAAACTCAGCAGTGTCACCTCAGTGTCACTGCTGGACTGAGAATAGTCCACCAAATCAGCTCAACAGTGTCTTCCACAGCATCCTGTGACCACCGTTGATGAACTAGAGTATGACCGACAAACTGCAGCAACAGATGGACTACTGTTCTATGAGCTATTAGTCATTTCCAATTTGAAGATCATCATTCAGCAGTGAAAAAGATTATTCACAAGTGGAAAGCATTCAAGATAGTTGCCATCTTCCCAGGAGTGGCCATCCCAGCAAATTCACCCCAATGTCAGATCATGCAATGCTCAGAGAAACTGCAAAAAACCCAGGAGCTATAGCTCAGACTCCACAGCCTTCAATTAGTTTATCAGATGATCAGGTTCATGACAGTACAATTAGTAAAAGACTAAATAAGTATGGATTATAAGGAAACTTGCCAGGACTAAACCTCTTCTTTCTAAAAAGAACATGGCATCATGGGTTGCACATGAACAAACCTCAAGATTTCTGGAACAATGTTCTTTGGACAGACAACACCAAAGTGGAGATGTTTGGCAAAAACTATATCAGCACAAACGCTTCCCACCAACCATCAAGCACGGTGGTGGAGGGGTAATGATTTGAACACCTTGCAGATACTGAGTTGACCGTAAGCTTCTCTTTATACCAAAGTATTTTAGAGTAAAATATGAGGCCATCTATCCAACAGCTAAAGCTTGGCCAAAATTTGGTCATGCAACAGGACAGTGGTCCCAAATGCACCAGCAAATCTATAACAGAATGACTGAAAAAGAAAAGAATTAAGGTGTTGCAATGGCCCAGTCAAAGTCCAGACCTCAATCCAATTGAACTCTGTGGCGGAAGCTTTAAAGAGCTGTGCATAAACAAATACCCACAAATCTCAATGAACTGAAGCAACATTGTAAAGAGCAGTGTGGCAAAATTCCTCCAGAAGGATGTGAGAGACTGATAAAGTCATGCAGAAAATGATTACTTCAAAGTATTTCTGCCTAAGATGTTGTACAATCTATTGATTGCAAACTTAGGTTTTCCCACATGGCTCTTCCATTTGACTTAAATTTTGTTAAATAAATAATGACATGGTGGAATCTATTGTGTGTTGCTGTTCATCTGAAGTTGTACTTACCTCATTTTAAGACCTGCTATAGACCAGATGTTTATTATGCCCTGATGAGTAAGTACATATTACATTCCTATGAACAATTTCCTTAATTACAAATCAATTTATATTATAATTATAAAGAAATATAAATCATTTTTCACATCTTTCCTTTCTCGATGAAGTCAAGACGAGGACATGGACATGTGGAGTGCAGCCATGGAAAATTTCAGTAGTGTGCAGATAAAGCATGGCTCCTTTACAAGGAGTGACAAATTGCCCTGCCTTGTCTTTGCAATGTTTCTAGCAATGTCACATCCCTGCTTTTACTATATGTAGCACAAATAGTGAGGGGGAAAAGGCAAACAGGCACTATTTTGCTGCTGCTGAGAGTGCTGACTTGCCATGTATGCGTGCTCTGCTTTGCTGAGACTGCCCTGTGACCCCTATGTGTTTGAGGACAAAAGACTGAATGCAAGTTTCTCAAGTAATAGCATTACCACCTGGTCTTCCATGTTCACATGTGAGAAAGTGTGGGTAAAACCTTTATTTATTTTATTTATTTGTTTATTAAGTGCAGTTTGGAGAAAGGATCCAAGGGCTAGGCAAAATTAAATGTCCGGTAATATCCCTTTGCTCCCCTCTTATTGGATAGTCCTTGTGATAAAGCATGTACTTACCACTGGTGTGAGGAGCTTCAATGGTGAGGTGCTTTATGGTTAGTATCGGACCAATAGTCTGAGGCTGTGGATGGGTCAATGAATCCAAAAGTGTTGTTCTCCCCTTCACCTTTATTTATACGCCACTATTTACAGCTATTTAAAACGCACATACAGAGACAAAAACAAAACAGAAATGTATACAGATAAACTCTACAAATACATATCGAGAAACCAATGACTCTAAAGTCATACAGGTTCATAATTCTTTCTCTCTAAAGGTACTACTCACTTCTTGTCTCTTTCACAACTGACTCAGCACTGATATCAGTACTGCTTATATTCATGTAGCTCCTCCCATAAAACATCATTATTCATATGGGTAAAACAGGAGTACAGAATAGCTACATCATTTAGAAACATCAGTAAATTATGTTATTCACAATACATATTTGCACTCATGCCTTCATTGGTGTTCATCAATATTTACAGTGTAGGCTAGTTCACATCTTTTACTCTCATCATTGGTTTGCACCTCCCTCCCCTTCTACACAGGATTCTCCCAGATAAGTAAAGCTTAAGAGTTGATCAAACCTTACTCTTTTCAGTCTCTACAGGTTAGCTCACCCAGTCAACAAGTAAGCATATACAGTGTAATGGTGATGTGTAAGGGGTCTTACATCATCATACACACCCCTACTTACACTTGCAGTTGCAAAATAAGAAGTAGGTGATCATCCAGTTGGTGAAGTGCCTGTTCAATAAAAAGTTTTGAAAAGACAGGTCTAGATAAAACTGGTTCCTTGTACAATGAGTTGTTGAGCTTGTTAAAAGCTCTTTCACATTCTTCTGTCCATCCTTTCTGGCATGTCCATCTGGAGGAAAAGTTGTCGATAAACCTTCTGTACCATCCCACAAGACCTAGAAAAGAGTGCACCTTCCTTTTTGTAGTGGGTTGTGGTGTCACTTTCACTGCCTCTACTTTTTCCATTACAGGTCATCTCTGTTCTCTGACTAAGATGTAGCCTAGGTAGGAGACCTTGTGAGCTAGTTCTCAAAGGACTTGGGCCATCAACTTTTGGAAGGCTGCTATGACTCCATGGAGTGCATAATGACACCTGACATATCCTTTACAGAGGTCTAGGGTCGATAAGATCTTAGCCTTCCCCAACCTCTCTATGAGCTCATCTGCTCTCAGCATAGGGTAGGGGTCAAAGCCTGGCACAGTGTTTAGCTTGGAAAAGTAGACAGAATTGTTGTAGACCTGTTTTTTTTGTATGAGACGACCAAACTCCACCACTCACGATACGAAGGCCATTTTCAGCCAGGCTTCTAACTCCTTTTTCAAATAGAAGATGAGTCTTGCTGTTACAGTACAGGTGGTTTGTCTGCCGGGTTTGTCTTTGGTAAGCCTGAAGTTATGCTGAATCTTGTTCATCCATTACAGAAGACCACTGTGGTGGAATTACCTGTTTAACTCCAAACTCTGTTGTGTGTTGAGGTGGGACACTTCAGCTTGAGCTGTATCTCCTGTACTCATGGCAAATACTGCTACTTTTCATCCTCATCATCCTCCACAGCTGCTCTGTGCTCATGGTCTCAGCATGTTAATTTGGAAGCTTGTTGGGCAAGTACAGTTTGTAAGTAATTTGTCCGACCTGTCTGCACTTGTATGGATCTTGTCATTTTGCTATGAGTCCTTTGTCACTGGTGGGCAGCAAGATGAATACTTTCTTTCCTGGCTGCAGTTCTCTGTTCCACAAATCCCAGTCTGTCCCTATGCTGTTATAAACTTCTTCAGAATTTGCTTCAGTGTCTTCTTGAAGCATTCTTTCAAACTGTCAGTTTAGGGGTGATATGGCATGGCATTTCATCTGTTTAGAACAGAAAGATTATTTGGATTATTGTGTTGATCATCTGATGTTTTTTTACTTTTCTAAGGGGAAATGCTTCTGGAAATATAGTCACAGTTTTTTCTACATCAACATACTGTGCTGGCCAATAGAATCTGTTGGCTAAATGGTTAAAGGTTTTAGCTTGCTCAAAATCACCTGTCCAATGGTCTGAGTGACCCATCTTAAGTGCCTCATCCCTGAAACATTTAGGGAATGCAAACTGTTCTTGATTGTGACCGACTCTTTAAAACTTGGTCTCTTTTACAGCGGCAAATGGCAACCTTCCCCACGGTTATCACTATGCTGTATGCTTTTTGCGAATAGTGGTTTTAAAGTCTCATCCAGTCTCTGAGGCTGTTCAAAGTTTGTAAGTAAGCTGATACAATCTGTTGCTCGAGTTTCTTTTACTTTAGTTGCTTTTACATTCTTTTTTTCTGTTTGGACTCTACAGCATAGGGTAATTCTTTTACCAATGTCAGTGTTTTTTTGCTCTCTGCTACCATAACCTCAACCTTACTTTTTTGTTCTCTGTTCAACAGATAAACCAGGATATATACCTAGTATTACAGTATTAGGGGCATCTTGGACTACACCTATGTTTAACAGGTATGCTTGTCCTTTAATTGAAAATGTGATCTCTGTTGTTGAGTAAACCTGTTCAGTACCATGAATGCATTTAACCCTGTGTGGTTTTACTGGTCACTTACTGGGCATATTTGGGTGACTAGAGTCTGGTTTGTCCCTGTGTCTATTAAAGCCCTGTAAATTTTACCCTGTATTTTAACAGGTACTGCAGTTTCTTTGTTACCTTCATGAGCTCAAAGCTTCCTAGAAATGTTGCAGAGCTTACTGGTCAGTTTTTTACATTTTTGCCAATGGGCCTATCCACTGCCTCTGCTATTTTGATGACGTGACCTGAAGTCAGGCTGTCAAAGTCACATATCCTCAGTCCTCATAGCAACATTAGCTGCTCTGGCCTTATTATAGCTGGTTGTGCTAACCTTTTGATTATGATATAATGTTCAACATCATTGCTGTCTTTTAGTTGCAAGTTTTTGGCCATGAAATTCACATTGTCTGAGTATATACTCCCTCTGTCTCATATGTGAATTTCACTTATAGTGATGGTTCGTAAATTCTTGTTTGCAATGTTCTTGTTGTGGCATGGTTCCAGTTTTGTAGCACTCCTATTTGAGCTCTGAGCACCTCTTCCTGTAGAAGTCCAAACTGATGCTGGAGCAAGTGCCACTTCTAATCCTGCTTCAAAGCTTTTTTCCACAGCTCCTCTTGTTACATTGCTGATTCTCAATGAAGGTTTGAAGCATTTTGCAAAAGCTGGCCTTTTGTGTCATTGATGGTCCACATATCTCCTCTTTACTACTGCTGTCCTCTGGATGTGCAGGTTCAGAAGCTGGGGGTTTTCCTGGGGGCAATCTTTTTCGTGTTAGTTGCTGGCACTGCTGGTCTTGCTGCCACTGTCTGCTTTGCCCATACTTGTGGTCTTCGCCTTAGCCCTTTGTGATAAGCTGGTCATTGCCACCTGTCGGACACTTTAGAACCTGAAACTGCTGCCATCATTTGTTATAAAGCGTGAACTTGTCACAATACAGAGGGCAGGTTGAGAAGTTTCATCTCAATTTTCTAATCAAGGTTTTTTGCTTGATCCAGGGGTGATTTGTCCCAACTAGTGTTTTGTAATTAGTGATCTGTATTAGACTAATCTGTTGACACCCTTTGATACTTTCCCTAGAAATTATCAGGTTGCATAGACCACATTTTTGTATGGGTATCCTCTATATATAGCTGACTCATTCTAAGAGATTGATTCGTTCAATCTGACCCTGAGCACTTGAGCATACATGGCATTATATCGGCATCGTAACTATAAAGGTTGATTCCCTTCTTGCAATACAGTTTTAAGGAAAATACCTGTGTCTGCTTTTGGTTAAATCTTGGCTCTTTGGTAGCCAGAACTAATAACCTGAGAGTGAACACTACAAACAGATATACAGAAACCAGCGAAGGCAAATGGTTCTAACTCCCTAACTTGCAACTGACTAATCTGAGTGCTGCATATATTCAGGTAGCTCCTCTGCAAGGAACATACCATTATTCAGATGAACTAACCAAAAGTACAGAATATCTACATACTTTAAACACATCAGTAAATTAGGTAAATAAATCACCATTCACAATATATATATTTACAGTCATTACTTTAGTATTCATTCATATTTACAGTGCACAGTTCTTTACACATTGTTCTCACTTCACAGGTTCTGCATCTCCCATTCTACTGCACAGCATGGATTCTCCCGTTTAAATAAAATTGAGAATTTCTCAAACTTTACTCTTTTCAGCCTCTACAGGTTAGCTTGAGAGCCAAGTACAGGAAGGTATATACAATAGTCTTCAACATGATGTCTAGGGAGTATCTTACATCCTTACAGTCCTAATGTTGTCTGACTGATTGAGAAATTGTGAAAATATTCCAAGATTGTCAGAGTGAAAACATTTTAAGCAGAATATAACTAATTCCTTTACAAAGTTGAAAACTGAAGAGAGAAACTTATGTAATATCAGAAAGCTGCATGGGCATCCAGACTCAGGGAAGGACCACAATCTTCTTTTCCAATTTCTGCTGAGGGAAGATGAACCTCCTCATGACATAATCCAGCTCTTCTAGGGCCAGTTGAGCATGGAGCACAGCCACCTCATCAGATTCTGAGTGCACCACCCATTTCAGAGCCCGATATAGCTCCAACAGAACATCTCCCAAGACCTGTAGGAAGAGGGAAGATGATAAGCGTGTATTTAAGGGAACAGGTAGTTCACATGTTTGAGGCAAGAAATGTATGGTTTTTTACCCACAGCTCAGAAGAAAGAGAAAAGACAAAGAGCTTTCAGCTGTTTCTGCTGTTCTAAACTAAAGGCCATTAGCACTCTCACACTGCCTACTTTACCTCCCTGTGCCATATTATTACCTACTGCAACAGCTGCACTGGGTCACAAAACTATCACTATAATTACTCACAGCAACCAGACCCCCCCCCCCCATCTCTGTTCCCATATTCATCCAATAGTGCCAACAATGTAAACACTTTCTCAAACCATCCTTTGGCACTGTTGACCATGTAAACATGTCAGTGGATCTGAAAAGTCAAGTCTAGCAAATATCCTTTCATACGGACAGAATACTTCCACAGCAAGGGTGATGGCAGTAACTAAGTCTGGTGTTTTAAACCAGAAATGCAGAAGGGTGAAAGGTCTCACCACATGTGGTTACAGCAAAGAGACTGGGCTTTGGAAAGGTCAGAGGGTCACTCTGGATATCTGTGTGGGCATTGAGTATTTGAGGTGTTTACTGGTGTCCTACGGAAACCACAGTTCCACACAATTTCAACTTAACTGAATTAAAAATGTAACTAATTATTTTGGGTTTTTACGAGTTGTAGAAAAATTTTATGCTACACGGAAATGTAATAAAAACCTTGAGTATTGAGGATTTTTATTATTAGTTACTCTGTTTTTACCAGATGTGTGGATGAGTCACATGACTTGGACTCAAGTTTGGCTTGAGTCACCAAACTGGTGACTTGTGACTTGACTCGACAACATCACTAAAGACTTGTGACTTGACTTGGACTCTACCTTTACTGACTTGGACTTGAGATTTGAGACTTGAAAAGACTTGAAACCCCCATTTGAACATAATAAATAAGTAAAACTGAATCACATTTTTGCATTTACTGAATAAAAATTGTCTGTTAATTTACATTTTAGTTATTTTGCTATTTCACGTTTTCAAAAGCGGGAAGTTACTACACGAATACGCGTACGCGCCATGTTTAGACCGTCTCACTTGCCTAGTCCAGCACTGTTCGCAATGTCGTGGTAAATTATGTTTTACTAGGTCAATACACTAAGTCAAAATGAATAAATAATACAAGT
>BRDA01000456.1:37675-58931 GCA_036984385.1 Crenuchus spilurus
GCATGTCTGGAAAGGCACCATTAATGCAGAGAACTATCTAAGACAATCACACTCTAAAGAGCTTTCTAAGGACAACAGGGACAAAATTGTAGACCTAAACAAGGCTGGGATGGGCTACAAGACAACAGCTAAGCAGTTTTGTGAGAAGGCAACAACTGTTGGCACAATTATTAGAAAATGGAAGAAACACAAGATGACTGTCTGGGGCTCCATGCAAGATCTCACATCGTGGGGTAAGAATGATTCTGAGAAAGGTCAGGAGTCAGGTCAGAACTATACAGAAGTTCAATGACCAGGGGACAGCAGGGACCACAGTCTCAAAGAGGAACATTAGCAACACACTATGCCGTCATGGTTTAATATCATGAAGGGCATGCAAGGTCCCACTGCTCAGGCCCGTTTGAAATTTGCCAGTGACCAGAGGAGGCATGGGAGAAACATCACTGCTCTAGAAAGGAGATCTGCATGGAGGAATGGGCCAAAATACCAGCTACAGTGTGAGCAAACCTGGTGAAGACTTACAGGAAATATGTGACCTCTGTCATTGCCAACAAAGTTTGTTACAAAGTATTGAGCTGAACTTTTGTTATTGACCAAATACTTATTTTCCACCATAATTTACAAATACATTCTTTAAAAATCCTACAACATGATGTTCTGTTTTTTTTCTCATTTTGTCTCTCATAGTTCAAGTGTACCTATGATGAAAATTACAGACCTCTCTCATCTTTCTAAGTAGAAGAACTTGCACAATCAGTGACTGACTAAGTACTTTTTGGCGCCACTGTGTCAGGCCTTTTCACGGACAGCTGTAACATGCAAATCAGCCCCTTATCAGTTTTGTATTATTAATTTTTATGATTATTGTGTGATGTGAGCATGATGACTATCAGCGTTTTCAATTAAGGCATCAACTTGACTCAAACATTTTTTTCTTTCAAATAATGCAGATCAGTCTTGCAGAGAGAGATAAGTTGTTAATGACAACAGTTATGTTTCAGAAAAAAACTGATTCTAGTAATTTTTAGACAATAAAATCCAAAAATGCTGCTGCTCCAGATACTTGGTCTTCTGTGGTAGAAGAGTGAGGTAGGGTGGCTTTTTAAGTTCAGTTTTGGTGCCTTCCACATGGTGCAGAGAGTTAACTTATAGACATTAGAACAGCTGTTAACTCTCCACTGAACATTTAGCACAAATTTAATACAAGGTGTCATGGGATTTGGGAACATCATGGATACGCTAGTATAGGAAATATTAGTCTATATACAAACTTGATAAGCACTCTACAAAGCAGAATATGCTAGATTAGTTTAGAAACAACCTAAATTAACATTATTAATCACTACAATAGGAGATATTTGTCCATAAACACCATTTTGTAAGAACTATTAAATGTCAATAATAAGAGATATATGGAGTTTTTCAACTAGAGTATGCCTTACAAAGAAAAAAAGTTATCCTTTTCAAAATAAGTGCACTAATGCTGGGCCAAAGCACATATCAACAAAATTCCGATGCTGGGTAGATTTTTTGCTTCATGATAAGAGCGGAGATCTTAGTGGAGAGTTATGAGGGAGCGAGCTTGCGCCACCCGCCATTAGGAGTCACTAGCAAGAGTGAGTGAGTGCCAAGACCAGAGATTGTGCATTGGTGCCGTGTAAGGACACTTGCTTCATTCATTTTCAAAAAAACCTGCCTAAAAAGGCTAAAAAGCGAGGAAAGTGTGGCAAAAAAGTAAAAATTGTCTGATCTTTAATGTAAATAGATTTAATAGAACAGTTTATTTCTTTACATTCTTGTTCATTATGTATTATGTTTTGTACATTATTTGTTGTTTATAAAATCTGTTTTCTTATTTAAAAACACAAACAACTGGTGTGTTTTTTGTGGGGCTGGAATGGAATAATAGCATTTCAATTAATTTAATGGGGAAATTGAATTTGATTTACGAGCAAATTGAGTTACAAAGCTCGATCACAAAAAAAATATAACTCATAAGTCAAGGTTCCACTGTACTAAAGATTCCGGTGTGAGTAAACAGCTGTACTAAAGCCTATATTATATCAATAAACACCAGTGTGTTTTTAATATAGTGCAAGCTACATTTCATTTTTAATGCAATATGGTATTTGTGGCCATACTACTAAGGTCTGTAGTTCAGGAGTGATGCTGTATGTAGGAGTGACACTGTGTTGGCTGGACTATGCCATAAGAACCACAGTATAAACAAATGAGAATGACTGGACAAAATGTATGTTGCTTCACAGAGTTAGACTTAATAAGAAAGAAGTAAATGATAGTCTCCCTTCAATATGCCTACCACATCTGGATGGTTCCAGCTGCAACAGAATACCTCTCAATCCCTCTTTAATGTGTGCTGGTGGTCACTGGGGTCAAATGCACCAGTTCACTAAGAGCCACCACTTACATGTTTTTTAAACAAGTTTATTGAATGATCACATTCATTCTCACATACACTAACAGCTTTACATACCTGAGTTGTTTTATCACTGAGGCCCCTCAGTAAAAGAGCTATGACGTGAATGGCAGCTCGCCGCACCTCTACCTCTTTTTCTGTCTTTATCAGGGCTGTGAGACATGTACTCAACTGCAGGAGAAACACACACACACACCAAGTTTAGACGTAATACATGATTGTGTGTGCAGTACTGCAGTGGTCTGCAGTGCTGTAGTCCATGTTGATGTATGTTGGATCAATTGATGATTGAACACACACACACACACACACACACACACACACACAGCCTGTTGCACGACCCTCTCTCATGAATAAGCAGGTCTGTTATTCACAGTGACAGAGCTGCTTATTCATGAACAGTTCTAAGCTGCCCCACCCTCTCCAACTGTACCTCAGCTACATTTACTCAGTGACCTCACTCTCACACACACACACACACACACACACACACACACACACACACACACACACACACACACACACACACACACACACACACACACACACACTAAATACATAAATCTCTAGAAATTCAAATCCAATATCTCTAAATGTAAACCTGCACATGGACATATTCACATCAAAATACATTGATGTTTCATCAGCTGGGATGCTGATAGAGTCACGTACAGACTGACACTTAAGTGGAATTAAACCCCTCCCCCAATGGGTCAAAAAAACTGAGCTCAGTCCTGGGGGATGGGTGAGGATGGGATGGGAGAGGCTTTCAAGTGGTCTCCATTTTTTTACAAAAGGAAAAAAAAAGCGTTTTCCTTCAGGAACCACCACATCAACAGCCTCAGATGAAGTAATCAAAATGTTTGGCACAACACTAATTGTAGCGGTGTCATTAATGCCATTGTCATCATGGATGAGAAAAGAAACAACGTCAACAGAATATAATCAGATTATGTGCAAATTATTTGTTTGTGTTCTGAATTTCAATTCAATTCAGATTCAAAAAGGTCAACTATCATTCATTACATCTGAAGTTATTTCACACCTTTTTGTTTTAATGTTGATCAGTCTGGCTTATAGCTCATGAATATCAAAAATCCAGAATCGCAAATTATTTGAATGTCATTTTGAGTAAATTACTGTTCACAGTATCAACATTAAAGCAAATCATGCTTGAAATGTCATTTCACATGTAACAGATATAAAATGTCAGTTGTAAATTATGAGCACAAATGAACTATTTACACAGCATGTGTCTCCGCCTGGGAAAACCTGGCCAAAGTCGTTAGGTACCTTAGAGATATTGTGTTGTTCAGTTTATCCATCACATTTACAACAAAAATACGTCATTTGATTTTATTGCTGTAAATGAAAGATAATAGTTTCAAAAATCTATTGTGGTACATGTTTTTATCAAAAAGTTGTTTTTGTGCAGCAAGTCATTCACCGAATTTGAAGATTTTGCCCGTAAAAACGGGTTTCTGTGTAGAACGATTTCTACCTCAGAGGTACACAAGCTTGTTGGGTCCTGAACTACTTCTCTTCAGTGTAGAAATGTGTTTGAGCTTATGTATTCATCCACCAAGTGTAAGCAGGTCAGATGTCTTTAGCTGATGTAAACAGTGCGACGGTAACTGGGATCTTTCAGTATTCATTTCTGGTAGATTTGGATTTGTTTGGATTAATTGTTAATTATTTCTGATTTATTAATTGAACTTCAGTATGCTTTATCTCAAATGCTATATGTCAGAATGTATAAGAGATAATTGGCTGAAATTTTGTGTGATAATTCCTTTAATAGTACCCATTATCCAAATATGCATATAACTTGTATTTGTAATATATTTGGCTGGGTTTTCCCAGATGGGGTCATGCATACACATATATTACAATAGTGTTCAAAATCTGAGACACCAAAAATTCCAGCTGATTACTAGCCAATGAACTGGTACACTCTCTGCTGAGCTATGAGACAATCTATTTCAGTGAGAGCTGCAACATAACCACGTCTTGTCTCCTGCTCTGACTCAAACCTGCTGGCCTTTTGACCTCACCTTGACCCTTAATCATTCTCTATAAAGCAGTCTCATATGACCAAAGTCAAAGCAGAGATCTGATTATAGACTACAAATTACAGACTGGCTGACAGTGATGGCAGATTGAATGGCAACATAATAAATTAGTCTTCAGATGACTGCATGAGCTTCATTCAGCATGGACTCCAGTTATACTCAATGGCACTTGAAGATCCAAAAGGAAGACACCACAGATTCTTATATTTTTGTAATACACAACCAACAATCTAACTCAATTTTTGAGACATGACCTTGAATGTTTTGCTTCATTTTTAAGACATATATCAATAGTGACGCTATGCCAATGTATTTATTTATTCCTATTTTTAATACCACACCACAAAGTCATTACATCAACCTAATTACTGTGGGCTTCAGGTAATATATGTCCTTATTAATGCACTTAAGTCAATCAATTTTGCTGTAATAAGGTATACTGTGTTTACACAGTCCTGTTTGATGTCTGTTATTTATGTTTTTATGTCTTTACTGTTCTAAAATATGAAAACCTGTGATTCTCTTAAATGTATTTCTCAAAAATATTTCTTGATAACCAGTCTCCTGGTGGGCAATGCAAGTTCTTGGATTAAGTAGTAAGTTAGTCATTACCTCCTGTGCTAGTGGGCCAAGGGAGAACTGGAGGCGCTGGCACAACTCTCCCAGGTTAGAGAGACAGCTGGCACGAACGCTGCTGTCTTCATCCCGTGTGCCACCCAGAAACACACCTATCAGTGGACGACCATAATGTGGAGCCAGGTCACCTGACAGGACAGAAAGCTCAGAGTCAAAGCACGTCCCTCATTTATCTGCACACTTTCTCACTGCAGTCAATACCACACACACACGTTTAATTATTTGAATTATAATTTAAATATAATGGAAGTTACTGCTGTATGATCTCTATCAAATATTTACACATCTATGTAAAGAATTACAAAATTACATTTAAACAATAATGTCATGTATATCAAAGAGCTATTGAGAACCCCTGCAAAGCAATACTTTATATCTGTATCTCTTATATGGATGACTGGCTAATCACTAGTCACAGAGTTGATCACATAGCTAATTACATCAAAACTGAAACCATCTCCTTCTGTACATTTCAGAACAGAAACACATCTGATCCAGTCAATCAAGGACTTTTTTGGGGAAAAAATCTACTGTAGCAGGTGTGGCAGATTCTGTTCATGCGTCCTGTTGTGTTCATATTTTTTTTTTAGTTTTAATGATGAAACTGAACAGTAATTTACTCAAACTCCTAATTATATTTTCTAATAATTTGAGATTCTGGGTTTCTGATTTTGATTGATGAGCTAAAATCTAGATGGACCAACAGTAAAACAAATGTCACTTTACATGTAATTATTAGAAAATATTACACTTTACCTTTTAGAATTAAACTATGAACACAAACTTTTCAAAATATTCAAATTTTTTTATGTGACACTGTATCTTTAAGAAATGCCCTCTCCAACAACTGTTCCACTACATCAGCTCTAAACTGCAGAGATACGATTCAAGTTCTGTCCCATATCGCACAGTTAAGGTGCTGAGAGCTGTCCTGCCTGAACACACACACACACACAGACAACTCTGAGGTCACTTTTCCTGTTTCAATCTCTCCATCTTTGTGTGAAAGTCTGAGAAAGACGTAGGCACATTCCTAAAGCATGCGCTAAAAGCTAAACTGGTACTTCTTGGGCTGTTTAGCATAATTTACCAAACTAAGGAGCTGTATGTTAAATGTTATTGTGAATATTCTTTATAACCACTACATATTAGGCTATACATTTTTTCATAAGGGAAGTTCTTATTAATAAATCAGACAACTGCGTGCTGCATTAACTACCTGTAAGTCTGTGTGCTATGTGCCAGTTAGATTTAGACAGCATTAATTCAGTGTTAAATGCCTGGCACTTGGCCACCTTTTGTGAGAGTGGACACCGATGGGTCCAGTGAAACTGGGTCTCTACAGCTGACTATCCTGGACAAGGCACACAGAGCCCTGTATGAGAAGCATTTAGACTTGGCAGAACTTTAAGGCCATTACGGCTAAACTGCTTCCGAGAGAAGAATGTAACGTTCAACAGCAAACAAAAGAACATCTTGGCATTTACAGTTTAAATGGAGGGGAAGAACAGATGTATGTGGATAGGTGGCTGTTTAACAAATAAACAGAGTCAGCAAAAGTATAATAAACACACTTTTCATCCTGCAACGTTTGACACGCCACCATCTGTCTGTGCCTTTTAATTAGCCAAACATTTACATTATAATCTTAAACTAGGTGCTCAGTCAGTTCAATAAGAGACCAAATTATAAAGTGCTGGAACAGCATTTTGTGGTTAGATATACAGCTACAATCTCAAATGTATTATTAAAGCTGAGGATAGAGCAGCTCGAGTGTGGTGATGAAGAGTGTGGCTGATGCAGTGTAAGAGAGCTGATGAGGGACTGACTGTGTTTTTGGGAGTGAGCAAAGCAGCTGTTGGGCTCTTTGAGAGCATGTTCTGTTACCCAGTGAGGAGCAGGGCCAAATTGGGACACCCCAGAGCCAGAATGAATAAACCACAGACCCAAAGAATAACCCCACACTTGTGCTGGGAACATGGCACTACCCTGATCTGTTGCATAGGAACAGAAGCGAGGGGTTCTGAATCAGTAATAAACAGGATAAGTAGTGTTCAGCTGTGGAATAAAAATGCAGAAACAATGAGAGAGAAATAGAAAAGAAAAGAAAATCCTAGAGACAACCAGAGACAGTAAAATCTGTGACCTCACAACACTTCCTTTCAGTCAGAAAACAAATCTCACCCCAGTTCAATGTTAATCCTTTTAACAATGGCACAACAATTATTTTATAATCACCTGCAATTACACTAAATCCAAACGAGGAACTATATTTACAAGTGACTGGAATATAGTCAGTAAAACATAACCTCAGAGGGGCATTCCACAAAGCAGGGTTTCTATGAAAATCTACAAATTTTTCATTGGACACATTTGACTTTATGCTTAAGTTACCAGGCTAAAATGAGAAATCCAGCTTTGTGAAATAACCCTGATTTTTAGGTGTGTAAATATCCTTTCTATTTTATTTCAGAAGAAAAATGAGATAAACTAAATTAAATGTTAAAACAGTTGGTTATACTCACCCATGGCCCTGCTGGCCCTCATCAGAGCCTCCCCCACTTTGAGGCGTGTCTCTACAGATCGCCCCCTGTTGGTGGAAGCTGCACTCTGTCCTGCCTGGTACTCAGCCAAAAGCTTCTGCAGGATTTGCTCAGGAAATGAGTCAGCCAACACTACCAGCCCTGCGCGCGCGCGCACACACACACACACACACACACACAGGTGCACAGGCACACACACACGCAAGAAAAACAACTTCATTCAATGGCAAGGAGACTCAAAATATATACAGTCCATCTTTTAAATACCCAGAGCTAAGGGACCTTCTTGTTAACTCAGAGAAGCCACATATTAAGCCTCATAGGGACCTGCAAATGTGCTAAAAGACATTAAATAGGTCTCTTGGCTTCACAAGTGTACAATGAAATATTCTTTAGCAAAAGTGAAAGAAATGCCAGCTAGCCCCCAACTGGCCTCTCCATGACAGCAGGGGGTAGTGCCCACACCAGTATTGCATCAAAGCAGCAGGACAACAGGTTTGGCTGATCACCTTAAAAAATAAAACTGCATTCTGCCTCTGATATCAAAAAAGCAAAATATATGCCACAGTACTGATCTTTAGGGGCTCAAATAATGGATGACAAAGTTAAACAGCAGCCCATGTTGAATTCACAACACATTTACACATGATCACTGATTAAGGAGTGTTGTTAATGCTGACAGTTTGTCACACAGTTACTGGAGAAGATGTAGAGAGGATTAAATATTCTGGTCATTAGCAGACTGATGAATTTCTGTTCTGATTTTCTAGTTTCTTTTTCTGCACAGGCTGCACTCTGTACAATATAGGAAAGCCAATCAAAACAGTTTATTTCCATATATCAGTCTGAGAGCCACAATAACAAACAGCCTGGGATAAAGAGAGCTCAGACTGGATGCGTAAATATGGTCCGATTTTCATTCAAACTATGAGAGAGTTAAAGAGATGCAAGCAGGAATGGAAAAGCACTACATAAGTACCATTTTAAATACTGAGTGAATGTATTTAACAGAAGTACAGAAGTTTAGCAGGGTATGATGAAGCCATGCCCAGTCCAAGATAATCTGGGATCAAGATACCAACTTCATTTTTTTTAAATCTATAACCCTTTTCTTAAAGTCTCTATCGCTCTGAGAGTAATGAAGACCTTCATACTCTTATTATCTTCCCAGATATTCAGATATTTCTAAAGCCAGAGAATGAGGCTCCAGAAGCCTTGTGACTTTTGAGACTTTGTTCAAAATGTCCTGAGCTTCAATATGCTAATGGTATTTAGTCTTGCACTTAAACAGTCAAATTTCACCAGACTATAGGAACAAAGACATTTTCTACTGGATCATCTTCCTTATTTAAAATCCAAAAGTACATTAAACTCTTGTGCCCAGTTACTGCTACTTCATGAGATACCTAGATCAAATTAACCAAATTTTAACTGAACAGTACCTTGAATAGCAGAAAGATACACAAATGAGTCCTCATGCTCCAAGTTCTCCAAAAACAGCTGCAAGAAACAAAAAGAGCATCATTAAAGGCTGTGAGAAAAGAAAAATCAAGACACTTGATTAATTCCTTTATCTGATTATTCCTGAAACAATCCAGAAGGTCATTAGCTTAGTTCTTAGCACATCGTCAAGGTAAACTCAATAATGAATGCAAATTAAATCCACTGAATTAAAGACACTTGTTTTTGTCTATGACCTGCGGCTACAGCAGATTACATAAAGATTTAACTGATCTGTGCAAGAAAAGAAAAGACAGCATTTGTGGTATTTTTTTCATTTATGAGATATTACAATAGTACAATGCACCAATACCATCTTTACAGTCAGTATCAATTCTGTCTAATGACCTCTCTTACACCCTGGAGGCAGCCGTGGCCTAGTGGTTAGGAAAGTAACCGGGTGATCCCTGGGCAGATCATGACTGAAGTGCCTTTGAGCAAGGCACAATTGCCACCACTATGGGCATATGTTCTCACACCCTAGTGTGTTCACTAGTGTGTCTCACTGCACGGCGGAGGTCAAATTCCGTTGTGTGTAATAACATTGGCAAAAAGTTTAATCTAATCTAATACAGGAGACCTAAAACCTTCCGGATCTAGTGTAATATTATTGGCCCTCTAAAATCAGAACCATAATTGATGCATGATTGATAACTGATTGAAAATAATTTTGATTGACAGATTGGGCCAGTTACTTTTGATGCAGATTTATTTCATTCATGTTATTTGGGTGACTTGTTTGTCACTTAAGAATTTTAAATGCTAATTTGGTGCATTAAAACAATGCTATTTATATCTCAAATTTGGCTAATAAAAAGAAATGTGCAGCTGAGTAAATTTACACAAGTAAATCTGCTTTAGAAAGGTTAATGATGGTGACTGGTCAATTTTTGTAAAGAAGTTGAAGTCGGCCATAAGAAATCATTATTATAACAATCATCTAATAACTCTTCTCTAACCACACAGGGAAAAATATAAAGGCAGACAGGCATCCACACAACCAAATGCTACCACAATGTTTGAAGATCTGACAAAAAAAAACAAAAAGCTTCATAGTGGAACACCCCCTGCTAGTATCTGAGTGTGTGTACCCGGAAGGGCGGGGGGTGTGTTTACAAAGAATATTAGATGAATACCCAGATCATAAGCAATTCCCCAAAGACTTCTGTGAGGCTTGGGGGCCGTATACACACCAAACATCTCAACTCATTCATAAAACATGGGCCGCACCCACCTAACCAGCAGAGAGACCTGGAGGGGGGTCATACCTAAAGGATGTCACTAGAATGCATGATTCTAGATCATGGCAATATCACCAACAAAACCACTGTTTATTTTCTTATTTAAAATAAAAAAATGTGCTTCTGTTTTACTGAACCATTGAAAAAGGACCTTTACTACAAACATTCAATTTATTTGACCACATACATAATAAGCTGAGATTTATCATCATTTTAAAGACATAAAGGCATAACATTTGGTTATAATCCAGGAACGACTCTTGTAATATGAAAAAAAATAAAACATCAAACTCGTAATGTGATGCTTTCTTGCATCTCTGCTGGCCAAGATGTTCACAGTACACAGTGAAATAGTGACTGGTTAAAGCTGCACATCTGCACACTGTAGCTTTCTGTGCCTTAAGTGTGAAAGTGTAGATCACAATGACTATTAACAAGTACTAATGCATCTCCAATAATTAGAAAATTGTGAAAAGGTTCACATGTTCATACTATTATTAAAATAAATGTAAATAGAATGAATATATTTTAATTACTCAAGACATTTCATTTTCTTTTTTTTCATTTTAATGATGATACTGTTTGAAAAGTAATTTAATCATTTGAGTTCCAGTATTTCTGATTTTCATGAGCTGTAAGTCATACTGATCAACAGTAAAACAAAAAAGGTTTGAAATGTCACTTTACATGTAATGAATATAAAACGACTGTTTAATTCTCTGAATTAAATGAACTTTGTAAAGAAGTGGCACTGTAACGTGGAACTCACCATTAGAAGTTTGTCGCGAGACACTGTTGCCTCCTTTTCTCCCTTTTTTAAAGCATGGGTGAGGGCCCGCAATGCCATGGCCCGGGTGGGAATGTCTAGGTCACAGGCCTCCTGGAGCCACTCAGAGATGTGTTTTTTTTCCGTGGGAGCAGGGGCAGTGGAAATATGACTGTGCACATTTCTGCATGGCTCTTCATCTCTGTACTGAGGCCTTGGTACTGAACTTTGTTCTTTGACATTCATATCAACACTTGGTTCAGCTGTACTGTGACCTTCTGTTTGTAGAGGTGGTGAAGGTCCAGAGGCAGCAGAGACCAAGCTGGAGTGTGGACTCAATGAACTAGAGGTGGATGAAGGATGACTGGGTTGAGGCATGTCAACATGCTTAGAATGAGTTCTCACTGAAGATCCACTGGTTAAGATAGTTGTGTTATGACTCTGTGTTTGACTTGGTGTTTGAGTGGAGGTACCAGCACCATATCTTCCAGCAGCATTAATCACAGAGCCTGGGCAGTAAGCTCCATGTGTAGCGATGGCAGATCGCAGGTCTGAGGACAGTTCCTGGATGACGGGATCTGGGTGATGCTGAGAGACCCGCTCCAGAGGTGCCAGCAGTCTGGACATGGAGGAGTAGTCCTCTGCAGTAAGCTGAGATGGATTTTAAAAAATTCATTCATTCATTAAAAAATAAAAAATAAAAAAAATTTAAAAAGGGACACCGCTCCATAAATAACCCCCTGCCTCAAATCGTCAAATTCTGAGTTTCACCGTTTTAAAAACTTCTAAACTAAATAAGGTTCAACCAAGTGTCTCCCTTGGTAAGCAAAGTACGCTTTGACAATTTAAACATTCTGAAAATCATGTGCAGCTTCAACTTAATAAGGTGTGGGAATGAGATAATTAAGTTGTGGCCATGACTTAACCCTCCTATTATGTTTTGGGTCAATTTCACCCAATCCAATGTTTAACGTCTTTAAATAGACGTATAACTTGACTTTTTTTTGCTTTATATTTAATGACTTTTCCTAATTTCATGCTGATAACTGAATAAACATAAAATGAACATGATATTTTTTTTGTGTTCTGTACACGTTGTACATGGGTGTTCTTTGGAGTCAATTTGACCCCAGGCTGTTTTAGCTGTATTACATATAAAATATCAACATTTTAGAGAGGAGAAAGTGTCTGAGACAGAGGAAACTGAGATTACAATAATTTTCTGGATTTTTAAATTGCTGGGGTCAAATTGACCCTAAACATAAATGATGTTATTAAATATGAACATAATAGGAGGGTTAATACATGGGAATGAGATGCATTTTTCTTAACAAGCATGTTCCAACACCTTATTAAGTTGTGGCCACATGTTTAGATCTCATTCCCCCTACTTAATAAATAAATCTTGGCCACACATTACTTTTATCTTTAAGACATTTTACCAGCAGAGCTCCTTATTAAACAGCCTAAGGTTTTATCATGTATAAGTGCTAATATCACATCAATGAGATCAAATACACTGATGTCTATTCCCAAAACAGTTCTGTTTACCTGTTCTCCAATTTTAAAAAGTTTGACATAAAGAACATACTAAATCATCTAAAAAGCTATAAGAGTGTAACATTTTTTGTTGCAGTGTAAGTACAAAGAGAGCCAGAGAGGTGTTGAGGACTGTGATAGAAAAGTAATGTACCTGTGCAGCTCCAGACAGCAAGGTAGCAATCAGGCCCATCCCCATACTGAGAGTCTGACTCTCCACTGTATTTTCTGAACCATGATCCATATCCACACATGCCCTCTGCAGCATGGTCTCTATAAAGCCCACCACCTTGAAAAAGACAGCAAGTCCTGGTATGAGAAATTAGGTTAAACAGATATAGTCACCAAAAAATCACTTCATTGTTCCAGGCAAAATGTCACTGATTTTACCAAGAGCCAAAAATAGTGTGTGCTATTCTTGGAGGGCTTAAAGTATGACACAATATGGCCTAAATTCGCTTAACAACTCCCAAAAGAACCAGGCAGCAAAGATGAAGACGGACATGCAGATTCAGATAAGGAGTCTCCAATAAGGAGCTTAAAAAAATCCAACAAACTTAACTATGAGGAGCAGGGCAAGTATAAGCTATTAGCACCTAATAAGGAGAAGATTTCCCTTTTATTTCCAGTGGATGTAGCTTTCTGAAAGAGTACAGCCAGAACAAACACTCCACAGCGTTTAAAGTTTTAAATAGACTGGTAGCTTTGCACAAGTTCCCCCTTATATTAAGTAGCCAGTTAAGGCTAAATACTTGCATGTCCAAATATTTGTGGACACCACTTCTAATGAATGCATTCAGCTACTTTTGAACCTAATGTAAATGCACATACAGCTGGTCTAGTCCCTGTAGAGAAGTACTGCTAATAGAACAGGACTCTCTGGAAAAGATAAACATGAACATATTGCCACAATGCCTAATGCCAGGTGAGGGTAAAAGGGGAATACAAGGCACCCAGCATTGAGCTGTGGAATTATGGTATAGTATATTATATATTAGGTTACCTATGTTTGCTCCTTAATTGAGGTTAATGCTGTTAACATGCTTATAACCACCAATTAACAGTATAGACTACATGTCGACATCATCACATACCACTTTATTAGAGAACTGTATGTGATACAATTGCCTTTACAATTATCTTCATACAGGGGAAAATCTGTACTTGTTTCAACAAACTACACTCAAATGCATCTCCTCAAACCTGGGTGGGCTTGCGCATTAGCAGTGTGTGTGGAAGCCCTTCACACATGACAGCCAGGGTCTGCAGCAGGGCCAGTTTCTGGCCATGACCATGCACACACCCCACCAGGTGCTGCTCAAGCTCCAGCAGTGTCATGGCTGAAGTGTCCACTTTCTCTTCTATGTCTTGTTGCTCTGCTGCCAAACAAGTCAGATCCTACACCGAGAAACAAGAGTACACAAGGGCTCATTGCCAGGTTGACGGCAGACATTGTTACATTGCTTATTTTTGCACAGCTAGCTCAGAACAGTGAAGCATTTCAATTTGATATTGTAATATGAACCAAAATATAATTTCACTTGAGTGGGTTTCATAGTTTACAAGAAATTATAAAATATAAATAATATATTCTTTTTCCCAGCACTATTACACCATTATACACTATACAAAACTTCAGGCACCCTGCATGGTTAGTACCTCCCCCTTTGGCAAGTATCACAGCTTTTAAATGCCAAAGAGTCTTTCAATTCTTGTTTGAGGGATTTTCATCCATAGGCACGTGTGTTAAATATTTTCATATAAGTATGAAAAATAAAATCATAAACAGGACTTCTGACTGGACAGATGCTCTAGGACCATGTCTCAAAGTTGCTCAAATCTGCTTTGAAAACACCAAACAGCAGGTCTTCAAAAAGCCAGATGAAACATCCATAAATGCTGCAGACAAAGAGCATGTACCTCTAGCAGCAAGAGGAAGAAGTCTCCTGGTAGGTCACTGTCCTTCATCTCAGCCAACAATTGTACAAGACACTCCACTCTCCACTGCTCTCCTGACACCTTCTCATACAGAGCATTATCCTCATCACTAATTTACACAGCAGAGAAAGAGAAAATGTCATTTTTATTTTACTTTAATATGACAACATGCAATATTTTCTTGTCAGTTACCTGTCTGGCTCTTGTTTGATAAGCCTGGCCCCACCCTCACTGCCAGGTGAGAACAAGAAACCAGGCGTGACTCCGCCCTCACCTGCCTGGAGGATACACAGGCTTTTGAGTAGAGAGAGTGCTGAAGAAGGTTCTGTAACGGCTAGGTACCAAAGCAGAATCTCCTGACAGGGGGTGCTGTGGATCATAATTTACATCAATGCAATTAAACCTTCCAAACCTTCCCCCCCATCGACCCCAGTCAATCAGCCAATAACTGTGTGTGAAGTTTGTTTGTTTATTTAGTTGTGCAGTGCAACATCAAGGGTAATACTAACCGCAAGTGGGACACATTTTGTTTGGTGAAACAAAACAGACTGAAGATGGTGGGAACTACATCCCCCAGAGTGCTCAGCAGTGCTCCTGATGGCTTGTTACCAATCACACAGATCTATGGGGAGTGAAACAATTCCACTGTTTAAAGAATTTGGGTTTCACAGTTAACATCTTTTGACAGACCAATTCCTAGTTTTATTCTATGTAGTGATGATTATGAAATATATACTATATTATTAAATCATGAAATACTAGTCAACAATGTACAGTATTGTCAAAATATATGGCATTTAAAATGAGTAGGTGGTTCTGCAGAAACTCATATGGGTTAACTTTTTTTTTTTTAGCCAAATGAAAAAGTAACACCCCTTATTTTCTAAAGCCATTCCCATAAAACACACAGGGTTTGACTACTAACAGAGAGAGGGAACAACACTATCCCTATACCTCTTGTCTCAATCACATGTAAGGAAAAAAAAAGGAATATAGAGAATATTCTCACTTTATACACATCCTCCACACAGCGGGTCAGCTCCCACTCAGGTACTGCATGCTGGGATACCTCCTCTCCTGTAACATGGCCTGTATCTAAATATGAAAGAATATCAATATTAGCTATGAGAGCCTGAAAGAGTGTAACATTTCCAGTGTGAGGAGATGAGACTACTCCACTATAGGGTTACCAAACTCAAACATGATGATGCAGCTCCATCAGTCAAGTAACTGCAGGCCTGGCTGGACACTTTAATAGCAGAGAGATCTATACACAATCAGTCACTCGACTAAGAGCTGGTCAAGCAAAACTGCAGCCTTCTTCACACACATACACAGACCTGGGACTGTTGTGCAGCGCTGTAGTGGTGAGAGGAGAGGAGACAGCAGGAACTGCTGCGCAAACTCAGGCTCATCCTGTACCATTGTGAGTGCCACTGTGGTGGCCACTCGCTGGAACTGCTGTGCAGTTACCTTGTCCTTGAAATGCAAAAGCTCCAACACCTAAAGACAGCAATGTAATCTGGTTAAAACATTCTGGTAAGAAACTGCTGTGACATTCAAATTTGGCTGATAATTAGGAACAAGATAACTGTGTTTTCAGAATTCATAGTCTGATTAAAACGTAAGAGAATTTTATTTTAATTTTGTGTTTTATCATCTTTTGTCATTTCATTAGAATTCTAGTTTTGTTTTTATTTTTAGCATTACTCTGGTTTTTGCCTTTTAGTTTTTGCTTTTAAAATTATAGTAAATATTGAATTCCATGTTGTAATTTCAAACTGCAATAGTAAACACTTGACTGTGTTATACACATTAACAAGACTGGAAAAAAATTGTTTATTATTAAAATTAAGAAGTCGTTTTTATTTAAAAAAGCACCAATATGAAATTTTACATTTTACAGATTACCAATGATTAATAACTAAGGACAATTAACAACACTAGAGGATGATGTGGGGTGTAGAAGAAAAAATCCCTTTGTACAAAATAAAAATTGGATATAAAATTATATGTGAATTATATGGTTGATACTAATAGATATCTATTTATCTACAAATAATATACTGGCTGCCGATAAAGCCACAGTATATCAACAACACAGCCCTTGTCTTGTTTATATTGCTTTGGACTTTATGCTTTGATTTAGTAATTGCTGTTTTTATTTGTATTACAATTCAAGAGTATATCTTCTTTACTACTTTGACTTTTAACAGAAGTGTTCATTTCCAATCTTAGTTTTTACAAATGCAAGCGAAGACTACAAACATCTCTAGTACCTTTAAGGGTTATGTCCTTCTTTAAGAAGATTAAAATCTCCCCTAAAATGAAATCAGCACTTTTCCTGTAAGGAGCCTTTACCTGTGGGCACACTTGACTATAATAGCTCTCAGCAGAGAGAGACTGTTGTGGACAGGTTGTCAGGATCTTTGCCACGGCATCACATTTTCTCCAGTCTGAGTCTCCACCTAGTGGTCAACATATTCAAAGACAGTGGAAGAGTTTTCATTTTTTCTCAACTTCAATAACTGAGATGTAAACTAGGCCAGTTGTTTTGGTTTAATATGGAAATCAGTTATGCATTAACTGTAAAGAGACTTTATTCTGGTGATAACCAGGGGTCCCAATATTTACACATGGAAATACAAATTAATTAACTTGCCATCCAAAAATAATGATACCACACAATAAAAGACATTTTATATGCAATATTAATAATGCATACAATAATTTTCACAGATTTCACATCAAATCTCTCTGAATGACTGTTTACATCTTAATGTTCTAGTTATGTAGATTTGTTATTAGTGAAATTTCCCATAAAGCAACTAAAGAGCGTTATGGGAGCCACCATGAACTTATCTACACCAATTTATTTATTTGACCAAACATAATTGACATTTATTCTTACCCCCTGCTCCTTCTAGAATGGCCCTAATCACTGCTTGGACCCCATTTGGCTGCATCAGCCTCTCAGACAGCAGGTGTCCACACAGACGTCTAAGCCAGGAGGGAGCTGGAGTGAGGGTCTTGTCTCCCTTTACACCAGCACCAGGAACCACCTGGAGGGAAATATTAATGTAAATTGCTCATAAAGCAAAATTGTAACTGACATACATAAAGATATTTTCATAATACATATGCATCACTACATTTAGACTTTTTTTCTGAAATGGACAAAATACACCAACAAAACACTGTAAACAAAGCCTAACAAATGTATTACAATGAACCAATAAAATTAGATAATGACATAAAATGCTGACTACATACCTTGGGCCCACCTTGTAGGACTAGCAGCTCCTTAATGACTATTGGCTGATAAACTCTTCCCAGAAGAGGCTGAAGTGCTTGTTTGCAATTATTTCGCTCTTCTACAGTGAGTCCCTGTGTTAGAGATAACAGCACACGAAAGTATCCACTCATTAATTCTACATCTTCACTTCAGTTACTCTGGTTGTAAGAAAATACTGATATTCTTGATTATTGCAGTATTATGAAACTATATTTTTCTGAAACGGTATTGATTCACAAAAACACAGTATCAGTTTTTATTGAACAGTTTACATTAAAAATCTGTAGCAGACAGAACATTTTTGTTGTGTTTAAAGCTCTGCCACTATGTAGCAGTGTTGTAATCTATCATCCAAAGTGAACATGTAGGGTAAAAGCTGACAGTGGTACACCAGTATTACTGTATTGCCATTTGCTTGTTCATACACAGCTGATAAGTCACTGAAACTTATGCCTCACCAATTAGTACAAATTCTAGATCTTCATCTACACACTTGAGCCATAATTCAGAAAAAGTAATACAGTAAAGACCATTAGTAACTTGTGATGATAATCAGTGGAGTATAAAATTTGTAAATTGTTTGCCTTGAAGCTCTAGTGTAGAACTAAATAATCATGTACACACATATTGCCTGGTTGACTACATCTTGAACAAAAGGTGTTTGTTAAGTAATTTTCTGACTGCACTTTAACATGCTGCCTCAGTACCTTACTGCTCTCTGTGCCATCTCCTTCAGGACAATGGGGCCGAAAGCCTAACTGGCACAGTGCTGCTATCAGATCGCCTAGATGGCGAGTGAAGACTAGAGTAGCCAGAGATGACAGCTCCGCCACTTCCATTAGAACAGTAGTGGTCACTAACAGCCGGCGTTCAGGTGATGGAGCCACATCACAACGCACTGCACTCTCTACAGCAGCTCCAAAAGTAGACCGCCGAGCCAGGCCCACCCCTACACCCGGGGCCAGATATGGGCAAAGGCCCAGGGTGACAAGAAACTGCAGCACAGTGCCCAAAGTCTTCTGCTGAGCCACACTAAGGATGTCTGGGGGTAAAGGTGGGGCTGCCTCTGGAGTGCGGAAGTTTGGAGTGGAGTGGCATGGATCCTGGTTAAAGGCCTGCATGAGACGGGTGAGGTGGCGTGCCAGGCAGAGCAGCAGAAGAAGACATTCCTGTACAAAGCTCCAGGTTAAGTCCTCAGTGTCGGAGCAGAACCACGCCACCTCTTTTTTCACCTCTTCCAGTAACCGAGAGGCATTGTCCAGCTGTCCACCAGCACACAGACGCTCCCTCAATTCAGCCTGATTCTTCTGAAGGACACAAAGAAGTGCTGCATGTTGTGTTTTTTGTGGACCACACAAACGATCCTCTGAAAAACAGACAGTGTTACATAGTAACATAGAAGTCACAAAAAGCTTTTTTAGCATGTTGCAGGTATTAGTTTATCAAATTTAACCTATATGTAAGTCACTGAAGGTGAATTAGTGGATTACGGAAAGCTATTATGGTAGTGTTAGAGTACAGTAATGTACAAAATAGTGCAAAAGTTTCTCAAAAAAAAAAAAAATTGTGAATTATTTGTCTTCCAAATTTAAATAAAAAGGCAAACTGTCAGGTCCCAAATGGCTCAGCAGAATAAGTTGTTGTCACTACAATCTAATCGAATCACGACCTTGCCATCAGCAGCCAGGGCTTGAGAGAGGAAAATTGGCCATGCTCTCTCTGGGTGTGTAAAATGGCACTCTCTCCAGCACTACTAAGTAATGTCAGCTGACTCGGGTGTCTGCCAGGTGATCCATCAGAACTGGGGTTCCTGTGCTTTTCTCTGAGCGTGTTGGCTGCCTGGCAGCAATACATCAGCAGTAGTTCGAAAAGAGGCGGGGCTTGACTTCACATGTATAAGAAAAAGCTTGTGTTAATCTGCACCCTCCTAGAGTCAGGGACATTATAATTTATATGGAGAATCAACAAATGGGTGAGTTGAATGGCTACCAAAACACATTGGGGTGAAAATCGGTTAAAATGTATTTAAAAAACAAAAAAGGCAAACCGTCATATATTTTATATTCATTACACCTCAAGTGATTTCAAGCATTTTTGGTTTTAATATCGATACTGCTTGAACACTAATTAAACTAATGAAATTTTATAAAAATCTCAGATTCTGGATTTCTGATTTTCATAAATTATAGTCTTGACTGATCAACAATAAAACAAAAAAGAACTGAAATGATACTTACGTGTAATTAATGAATAAAAATTTACAATTTACCTTTTTGAATTAAATTAGGAAAACACTTGCATTTTTTTCCACTATATTCTATTTTTATGTGACATTGTATTCTCACTATGTGACCGTAGACACTACTTTTGTTTTAGTACTAACATAAGTTGATGAAACCGATATGATGACGTTACTGTGTGTACTTGTGCTGTTGAACACTGTACAAAAGCCCACAGTTAAGACTTATAGCTGGGTGACAGTATTTGGTTGATAAATGTATTAATATCGTACCTGTGACAGGTTTGGTGAGGAGACCCAAAGCACTGATCAGTGCAGCGCTCATTTCTCTCAGTCCAACGCTTCGACTGTTCAATAGAATCGCACATATTTAGCGTCATAAGTATGTGAAGGCAAAATAAAAGTCCTACCAAACACTGTCGTTTTGGGGAAATATTACGTACACAAATCAAAATATGACAAATAAAAAAGCCACGTTTCCAGGTTTTCTTATATCACTTTGTTTTCGAGTCTGCGAAGTCTTTTTTTATTTTATGTTTCCCTCTATGATATTGTTGACTATTTATGTATGCAATGTAATTTGAATATGGATGTCCTCGTTTGTGTTACATGTTAATTAAAAAAGCAGACATGTTTAAGGATATTCTGGCTATTACTTATTCCATCCGAATGTACTAAAAGCAAAAGTGCAGTCCAAGTATATTAAACAATACATTTTATCGCTAATGTTTTTTTCCCTGCACATGTGTATGTAAAAGCTTAATATATAAAAAAAATAACTCTTGAATGTTTAATCTTCTATAAATACACTATAAAATCTAATAATAGCAAATAAGCTTGGTCTTATTTTAATAAGTAACAACAACAACAACAACAACAACAATCATCATATTAATATTATAGATGTACAACGTAATGGACAGATCAATCAGAAATGCTGTTATCACATTCACAGAAATGAGAGAGAGAGAGAGAGAGAGAGAGAGAGAGAGAGAGAGAGAGAGAGAGAGAGAGAGAGAGAGAGAGAGAGAGAGAGAGAGAGAGAGAGAG